>JAPKLW010000041.1:1025054-1294975 GCA_026898455.1 Plectranthus barbatus
TGGGTTGAACAAGGAAGGATTAATTAATAAAGAGGGCCCACTTTATTATTTGCATCTGATCCATGGTCTGGCCCATTAATTGCTCACAGCCCATTAGGGTTAGGGTTTCTCAAAACCCTAACACTATATTAGGCCTTCTCTCTATCAGATCAAAAAGTTGTGAAAACTAGGGTTTCAGTATATTGAAAATTGAGAGAGAGTGGCGGCGGCTATCTGAGGGAGAAACTGATCGATTTCTCCGGATCTCGGATTCAACTTGGTAGTAATCCTCACCAGATTTCCAAGGAGCAAGGGAACAGATCAGAAGACCAGATCTGTAGGAACAACTATCCATCGCCGGCGTTCTATCTCAGATCCAAGGTTATTTCATCGTTATTGGCTCCGATCTAGATCTGTAGATCAAACGGTGAAATCAGGTATTTTCTAGATCCATCCTATGCAATTAATTTTGTAGGAGCATGCATATGATTCACATGGTTTATTTAATTGAAATTTGTTCCTGATATCCTAAGAACGATCCTTGGCAAGAAATTCATAATGGCAACTGTTGGGAATTATCCCTAAAATCTCCCTTAGGATTTGTTTTGTAAAAGGTTTTGTTGGATCAAACCTTATTTAGTTGGTCGATCATTTGCCGAAATCTAGAGAGTCTAGCACACTTTGTAAAGTCCTGTATAAGTTATACATTGAGTTGTAATAGACTAGTGTGCTGAGAAGAATCCCTAGCAGACACAAAGCAGATGATATCAGCATTCAACTTACAAACTGCTAGAGAAGCAAGCCAACAAAGAATCACTAGCAAATGGCTGAAAGCTCACTGGACAGAATGCTAAGGCGTTAGCATTCGGATCTTTCAGAAATGAATAAAGAATAGCAAGCAACGGAAGTCAAAGGATCACAAGGAATATACTGTTAGCAGGTTCTAGCTTAGCAAAGCAAAAGAATCAAATTTGAAGCTGGACTGCGACTCTGACAAAAAGCTCACACAAAGGACGAGAACTTCCCAAAGTAGTTAAGGAAGTACAAGTCAAAGACAAAAGCGACTGTCATAAAATAAACACTCTCGGATCAAGGAGCCCTTGGGTCTAACGGATATGGAGATTCAAAGTTTGAATCTCCATCTATAAAAGACAGGTCTGAAAGTCGAGAGCAATGCTGCTTCAATCACTACCTACATTCGCAAACTACACAAGTGTGAGATTCCATTGATAAAGCGAACAAGTGAAAAGTAGTCAGTTGAGAGCTCGTGATAAAAAGCACATTCAAAGCCCTCAACAACCCAGAGTGTCCTCTCATTGAATATCTGACACTCATCCTTGAAGATTCTTGAAGTTCCATTAAGAATCTTCAATCATTGGGATAATTTCCTTACTACGAGTATCCAACAGTCATTCTTGAAAGAGATTGACTCTGACGGGCGTTAGCCACACACTTATTGAGTTCAGGTGCAAACTATAACAGCATCATTAGCGAAGGACAAGTTTTACGAAGGTGTGCCCTTGACTTGGCCGGAGCTGTGTTCGAAAAGTGCAAAGTATCGGAGGATAGCTGTGCTGTGGTCGGTTCGAAAGTTCACCGCCTACTGCAAGTTTTGGCGAATCCTTGTACTGATTGTATACTTTTCTAGTGAAATTCTTAGCGTTTCGGCTAAGGAGTGGACGTAGATCTATTTGGATCGAACCACTATAAAATCTCGTGTTCATTTACTGTTTTATTATATTACTGTTCCAAGATTATTTTGAAACCTAGCAACAGAGTTGCTAGAGTATATTTGAACACAAACTTAAGACATAACTTGAGCTAACTAACTTTTGGAAAACAACGATAAGTGCAAGAGATATTTTAAACTATTCCGCTGCATTTCGTGTTAAGTTATCAACACGACGACTCTGATATTTCGGGACCAACAGCAACTCGTGTTGTCCATCGTAGACTCAAACCCTACAATTGGTATCAGAGCGAGGTTCATGTTCTTAGGCTTTATCTTGGATAAATTGAAATTAAATAAATATGTATGTTCATGGATGGATTTAAATTGTCGTGGATGTTTTTGTTCTCGTGGCCTTCTCATTTTTGGATCTGTTTTTCACCACGAGAAAATCCGTGGTTAGATTTGATAAAAAATTATGTAATAGATTATAGATCTATTTTTTGTATTTTCTTTATTTTTCAAATCTGTAAAATCTGAGATCCGGAAGAAAGAATGAGAAGAGAGGACGAAGAACAGAGAATCGAAGAACACAACGGCTAGGGTTCAGACCAGATCTCGCCGGCGGCGAACGGCGGCAGGTGGCGGCGGTGGGCAGACCTCCTGCCTCTGGCTGGGCCGCGCCTGTTCAAGCCGTTGCGCGTGTTTCTGGCGAGCCCAAGCCGACAGCCGTCCTACAGCAGCGTGCAGGTGGCCGGCGAGCTCCCAGATATGGCCGAGGCAGCGCAAACGGGTGGCGGCGGCGGGGAATCTTCCCTGCGGCTGGGCCGCACCCGTCCTTCTCTCTCCCCGTCGCGCTTTTGACGCAAGACGATGATGGTGGTGATGCGCGCAGGAAGCGGACGAAGGCAGCACCAGCGGCGGCGGCTAGGTTTCTGCCGCAGGTAGCTTTCCCGCAGCTTCTGCGTGCGGTTTGCGTTGTGCACGGTGGTGCGAAGCGACGCAGCCTCTACTGCATTTGATACTTCTGCAGGAAGCTCCACGGTAGCGCAGGTTGCTGGCGCCGGCGACCGAGCAAGGCTGGGCTGCGGGTGTGGCTGGTGGCGACATGCTGGTTGCAAACGCCGGCGGTTCGTGGCGGCGCCGGAAAGGCGGCTGGCGGCGACTGGTGGTGGGCTGGCAGCTAGGGTTTTCCTAGTTGCTAGGGTTTGCAAAACCCTAGGGTTTCCAAGCCCGGGCCGGAAATCGGGCTTCTCAGCCCGGAGGCAGCCCGCAAGTCTGAAAATTAGGGTTTGGTTGCAGTTTGGGCCAGAAACCCTAATTTGAAGCCCAATTGCTGTTAATGCAAGTTCAAATCAGATTTCAAGTCCAACGGAGGCCCAGTTTTAAGATCTGTACTGAAAATAAATCTTGTAAAAGTTAGATTTAATCATTTTCAGTTGTAATCGCATCTGAGGGGCCACGAGAAATTTTATTTGTTTATTTAATTATTTCTCGTAATGATGTGATTTATTATATGCGTACTAGTAAATAATAGGAAAGCATGCCTATTTGCTTTAATTATTTACTTTTATAAGCATGTTGCAATTTAATTTTTGAGCATGTCTTATGTGATTTATTTTATGTTTTAAATTATGTCTATAAATTCTGGGATCATATTAATTTATGATGGAATTTTAGATGTGACATAATTTATGGGAACATAAAATAATGTGTGCGCATGATACCTTTAGAATTAAAAATACTAAGCTGGATTTTGGTTCTTTTCTAACCAAGATCATTAGACCTCCACAAATACGACCTCTCATTAGAAGTAAGGCATTTCGAAGCGTAAGCGTCTGCTGAAGCAGCTTGCGTTAGATACCTGGCATGTTAAGAAATTAAAGGACCTATTTTGGTCTGGTTGAGCGTTTGCTGTAAACGTCTGCTGAAGCAGCTTGCAGTAAATTAGCTTGGGCAATTGGAGGAAGCAAATTGCATTGTTTTATCTAAAGGTTCTATGCATATTAGTTTCAATTGTTCGTAGTATGTGCTTACTTTATTTCGCTTACTTGTTTTCAGATATGTCTATTATTGCATCGCTCATTAATTCAATCGTACACAATTCATTGACTGGTCCAAATTTTCCTGGATGGAAAAGTGACATTGTCAAGCTCTTGGATTCATTTGGACATTTGTTTGTTCTGCAAACTCCCTATCCGAGTTCGCCGACTGATACATCTTCCGATGAGGAGCGTGCACAGTATCACATGTGGATGTGGTCGAATGGCATGGCCAGACAATATATCTTGGCTGGTATGTCAGATGCACTGCGTCCTCGTTATAGTGATGTATGGCTTGCGCGTGACATTATGCGACGTCTTGACGTAGCATATGGAGGACTTGATGGACATGCTAGATCCTGTCTTATCAAGCGCATTGTACGGCAGAAAATGGATCAGAAGTGTTCGGTGCGTGAACATGTGGAATCACTCATCCAACTCATAGATGAGTACACATTATTGGGTGGTCAAATTGACAATCATGTCAAAATTGACTTGATACTCAACACGTTACCGAAGTCATTTGATGACTTAAGAATTTTTGTTGAGAAAAACAAGAGTGAGTATATTGTTCACAGTCTGCTCAAGGATCTTGTATCAACAGAAGCTTCTTCAGTCTTTTCTGTGAGTCACTCTGATTTGCTTCCGAGTCAAAAGAGTGATGTTAAAGAAAAGAGGAATGAAGGAAGCAGTGGGAGTAGTCTTGTATTATCGGTTCATTCCAGATCTCTTGCTAAAAGTTCTTCTAAATCGCGTCGTAATGACATGAAAAAGAAGAATGGTAAAGGAGAGAACAAAGGAAAGAAAGATAACAAGAAGGACAAATGGTTCAAGTGTGGCAAGAAGGGACACTGGAAAGTAAATTGTCCAAGTTTGGTAACTAAGGGACAAGGTACGTCATCTTTTGCATTGCTTGTTGAAGCATGTTTAGTGTTGATTTTCTACTCCTTAGTGGGTAGTGGTAACTGAAGTCACTAATCGTGTTTGCTATACTTTGCAGGGAATCAAGCTTAAGGCTTGAAGATGGCGGGATTACCATCTCCAAGATTGATGCTGGAAGTTGCTACTTCAGCTGATGGAGATTTTACTTTGAGTTTATGTTAAAAAAAAACTAAGTTTTAATTCAAGTTTCTGAAGAGATGTTGTTTTGGTTTTGATAAACATATCTTTCATCTATTGTAATAGATTATCAGTTATTCGATAGAGTTTATCTATCATGAATGAATAACAGTGTTTTCTATTATAGATGATTATCTCTTCATTACTTGATTACATAAACTATCAGTGTTCTAAGGTATAATTTAAAGAATCTCTATAGAGATAGGTTACATCAGTCTAAGTAGTTTTAAGTAATTCATGGAATTATGGATTCAATCCAGGTATTCCTAAGAATGGTTCTTATGACAACTACTAGGAGGTATAAGATGGTGACCAGGCCTTTTAATAGGCGATTGTATCTCTATAGGTTATTTCGTATTTGCTCTGGTTTGTGGTTTGAGTCTACTTCCGCAGTTGCCTTAACAGGCATCGATGCTGTAATCATTTAAGATTTGGATATGTTTATCTAGTTCACTACAAGTCTTAGTCTCTTGCTTTAATCAAGAGCGTTCAAGACTAAGGTAGAGAATAAGTTAAACAAGACCGTAAAATCATTATGGTTCATTCATAATGGTGTATCTTAAGTGATGTGCTTTTACAGTATCTGGCAGAGCAAAGGGATTGCATCCCAATTAACTAAACCTATTATTCCTCGATTGGGATAGTGTAGGTAAAACGAAATAAGATTCTTTAAAAAGTTTATAAGTTATGCCAGCTTTGCCAAATTTTTGTTTTGGGAAGAGCGCCAAAAGCAGTTGAGTGTTTGCTTATCTAGTGTCTTCTAAATCAGTTTCAAATACCCTAGTAGACCTTGACTCTGTCAAAAGGGCAATGATGGGTAATTCGGTTGTTTAGCTGATATAGGAAACTGATTGGTTGGAAGAAAGGTTTAAGCTAGTACTGCTTTGTGGGCTATTCCAGGTAAACGAAAAAGATGGTTGCTTTGTATATCCTAGATACAAGCAAGTTGTATGGGATGAAACCATGAATCCAAATGTGAGATTGTTCTCTAACGTTTTAGAGAAGACAATTCAAATCCATCAGGGAATACCCCGTGGCATATTGAGCATACCTTGGTGGGTATGGTACCAATTGCACGGTCACCTGTGTAAGGTGGTAGACCACAAATTAATGCACCATTAACTGACAACGTAAAAGGAGCATCGTTGCAGTGGGAGGTTGCCTTAACAGGCTTAATGGTACTGGTTCGTGGAAACAGTCTCTGGACTTGTTGCCAGTTTAACGAACAACATCGTACTTATCCCTTAAAGCGCAACGAAGCTGTTAAGACAAAAGATGCAGTTTAATGACATCAAGTCATGGATTCAGAAATGAATCAGTAAGTGTTGTTGTGTATCAGGATCAGTAATTGCCAAATAGCTTACCAGCTATAAGCAACTGATTGATATACAAGAAAAGTGTTCGAATGGCAACCTAGTATATTTGAGAGTCTAGGTTAGTAAGAAAGGTATGTTTCACAACAAGATTTTCTCACTGGTTGCAATTATTAAACCCATTCGAATTCTTTTAACCATAACAGCACATATGAATCTAAATATCTGGAAGATAGATGACGTCATCCGTATTTTATAAGCGGGTACCTTGATAAAAGGTGACGACATCTGTATGCAACAACCAGATAAGTTATGTGCAAAGCATCATGTCTGGAAGCCAAGGTAGTTCAAGTATGAACTTAAGGGAGCTTCAAAGTCATGAACAGACATTTCGATATTGTCTATCGAGATTGAGAGTTTCATGTACCAGTTATGTGTCAGCGGAAGCTGGTTTCTCTTGCACATTATGTAGATGGTATTTTCACATTCGGAAATGGTGTGGAGATATTGTCAGGCATAAAGGATGGTTATCCGAACAGTTTCAGAAGTAGGACTTATGAGATCTTGGAACATCTTTTGAATTAAAGTCTTGTGTGGTCACAAGAAAAGGATGTTCAGGTATCTCAAGTCGCTTAAATTGATTCTGTGGTGTGTCGTTCATGGCAAGAAAGATTGTTGTCTTTCTATATTGTAAATGAACGAAGGTAGATATCTGTAATGCTATAAGCATGTTAAACAGATATCAGTTCAACTCTGGATAGGCTTATTGGTTAATGAATGAGCCTTGTGAGTTGAATGGCATCGGATATCCAGGAGGATCATAAGGAAAGGAAATCGACCTCTAACTATGTGTTGGCCTTGGAGGAGGAGTTATAGGAATTCAACACAGTAGTGTGTTGAGGATTCCGGTATGAAGGCTGAGTTTTTGTCAGCTTCATTAGCTTCGCAAGAAGCAGTATAGCTCCGATGCCATCCTCTAGAGGTGTGTGTTCTGAGTTTGCCTAATTAAATCACAAGGAATTGTGATTATGTTGGTGCAATGACAAACTCAAAGGAACCCAAGACTCACAAGGTGGTGAAACACATAGGATGTGTGGAATCACATCATACGAGAAATCGTGACAAGAGGTGACGTGAATGCAGTAGGAGTGATTGACAGTATAGACACACTTAATACTTTGGTAAAGCAATGGTATTATGCTTTAAGTATAAGTGGGAGATTGTTGGGATTATATACTGAAAGCATATATGATTAAGTGTTTTGTACACTGGTCTTCATATATGTTGCCGCAACAATACTCGCTGTCTGATAGATCAAACATACAACGAACCATAATATCCTATTATCTCGCCTATAGGGATGATCATATGGTGTGTAGGAGATCACAGAGGATCATATGAATCGTTTAACCTAGCGAGATATAAATAGTATCACAGCTGAGACGGTCCATGGATAGGCTGTCGGTCTAAGCTGCGGCACATCGGTTCATAAGTGGGCTTATCCTAGCTACTTGATGTGTCGGTACATGGTTATGTATTGATGGGATCAACAGTGGGATGTGCCATTCTCATTGACATATGAATGAGCCAGATCCCTAACACACTTCCTATGATCTTAAACCTAACTGAAGGATAAGGGGCACACACAGATTGACCACACTTTGATTTACCATGGTGGCGAGTCTTACATGTACTCTTATACCCGTATTTTGGGTGTTGGCAATTTGTGTGTGGCATGCTTAGTCTGGACGTTTAGGTAAGCATATCCGTTTCAGGATGGTGACATTCCCTGAGGAGCTCACAAGGTTCATTATGCAAAACCCTGCAGGTTGAATTATTTAATTCAGGCATAAGTGAAAAGGAGTGAGTGGTATTACTCAGGAAATAAGAGATTAATTAATTATGGCTGATTGTCATAAGCCAAATTAATTAATGAATGTCTAAAACCTTAAATATGTGGATCATGTTAGTTTGGTGCAACCCGTTCCTAATAACGTGGTAATAAAGGGGCGAGTCAGCATTGTTACCGTGGTGAAGGTTAAAACAATGTTTTATTAATTAATTATGTTCTGGGTTGAAAAAGGAAGGATTAATTAATAAAGAGGGCCCACTTTATTATTTGCATCTGATCCCTGGTCTGGCCCATTAATTGCTCACAGCCCTTCAGGGTTAGGGTTTCTCAAAACCCTAACACTATATTAGGCCTTCTCTCTATCAGATCAAAAAGTTGTGAAAACTAGGGTTTCAGTATATTGAAAATTGAGAGAGAGTGGCGGCGGCTATCTGAGGGAGAAACTGATCAATTTCTCCGGATCTCGGATTCAACTTGGTAGATAATCCTCACCAGATTTCCAAGGAGCAAGGGAACCGATCAGAAGACCAGATCTGTAGGAACAACTATCCATCGCCGGCGTTCTATCTCAGATCCAAGGTTATTTCATCGTTATCGGCTCCGATCTAGATCTGTAGATCAAACTGTGAAATCAGGTATTCTCTAGATCCATCCTATGCAATTAATTTTGTAGGAGCATGCATAGGATTCGCATGGTTTATTTAATTGAAATTTGTTCCTGATATCCTAAGAACGATCCTTGGCAAGAAATTCATAATGGCAACTCGTGTTGTCCATCGTAGACTCAAACCCTACAGAATGATGACCATTCAACATTCTGCTATCACTTGATATCTTGGCTTCTGATTGTTATCTCTTTTAGCAATCTCTTCCGTAGCAGCGAATGCTAACACCTTTAGCATTCTACAAGATAAATCTGATGACTGTTGAGTAAATACTCTTAGCAGTCTCTTCTTTACTTTAGCAAACATCCTTCTAGCATATGTCTGCTATCTCCTTAGCAGTCTCTTCAAATTTGCATGTGATTGCAAGCACCTTAGCAATTATTCTTATTAGCACATGACTACTTTCTTCCTTAGAAGTTATCCTTGTCTGCTGACTTCTCTAGCACCTACCATCTACCGAGAATACTTCTAGCCATCTATTCTATTACAACTCGATATTTTTCCTAAACAGGACATTACACGAGAGTTGCTAGACTATGCTAGACTTCAGCAATGATCGACCAAACTACTAAGGCTTTGATTCAACAAAACCTTTTAAAATTTTGGTGCGATCAAAACTTACTATCACTTGCTGAATCTAAGAAGAAAAATTTCTAAGTTTACAAGATTTCTAAGTATCAGATCTATTCTAGCAATCTAACTAAGAGTTTAGTTCTAGCAGGATTTGTTTTAGTAAAATTCCCCCTCACAAAGTGCTGGGAAATATTTCTTGATTAAACATAAGTAAAAATGCTACTTCGGAATATGCTAGAATCAAGCACCCAAATAATTTAGCAAGCATTCTACCAACCAATCAAAAGATATAATACTCATCATTCACATGCAATTTTCATTGAATACACAAAAAGTGTATATCAACTAAGACACGCAAAAATCAGAAGTGGACAATGAGAAATTGTCTAAGTCTGATCCAATTTCATATATGTGATTGATCATTACAAGTACAATGAAATCAGAACAAATCAAAAAGAAATGTTACAGAAGATTTGCTAAGATTAGAAATTAGAGCTTAGGAGTCAGGGGCAGGCTTCTTTTTGTCATACTCATCAAATTTTCCGATGGCCATCTGCACAAATTTTTCTAAGTATGCTTTGCTAGATTCTCGTTCAGCTGCTTCCCTCTCCAACTTCTTAGCATTCTTCTCATTCTCCATTTCTAGCATCTTGATCTTGAGCTCCATGTCTTTCTTCTTCAGATCTTTCAGAGCAAGTCTGCGCTCTTCCTTAGCCGCAGCAAGTGCCTCCTCTTCCTTCTTGCTCTGCTCCGCTTCAGCAAGTCTACTCTCTTCCCCCTCTTTGAAAGCAGCCAAAAAGGTGGCGGATAAGGAGTTCACAGTATGCATAATCTGTTGCTGGGACTCACAACCTCATCTTTCATCACTTCCATATTTGTCTTCACTTCAAACACATTTCCTTTGAACTCTGCATCTTCGGCTCGGACCTCAGACACTTCGCTCCTGACCTTCTCAACTTCCCTCCTTATTTCGGCTGCCTCTATGGTGGATAGAGCATTTTGCACCGCAAATTGAACAGCAAAATAAAAATCTGAGTTGAATTCATGAGATCTTACTAAGATAGCAACGAATGAAGAGGTTGTAGCTATCACAAGTTCCCGGCTTCCAGCAGTGGTAGCATCAACCATAACAACATCTCCATCACCATAGGCAGCTAAGTAGAGAGCTTCCTCTTCGACTAAGCGTTGTGCTGTGTCCATGGCTTTGGTAATCTCTCCTTGAGCATCTGAGTATCTGGTTTTCTTGGCAATTAGGAACATGGCTATGCTCTTGGCTTGAGCTATTTCAGCTTGGGCATCCAAGTAGCGAGCCTCCACATCTATTATTCGCTTGGCTGCCTCCATGATTTCAGCAGTCTCAGCAGCTTTCGTCTCCTCTGCTTGGGCCGCTTGTATTACATCAAGGGTGTCAAGTTCCAGAAACAGTACAAGCCTTTTATCTTTAGCGCTCAACTCTGTGACCTCACACTCAGCACCTATAGCAGCAATCCTGGCCATTAGCCTTTCCTTCTTTATAGCTTCATATTGCGCTTGGCACCTATGATATTCAGTAGCTACTCGTGCTTGGCGCTTTGATAGCTCAATCCTGGCATCAGAGTAGCCAACTGGAGCGAATGTAGACTTCAGCAAAGATATGGGTGTGTTGAATAGCCTCTGAGCACGAATGGCTTGCAGCCTTGCCATAACTTGTTTATCAGAAAATTGTTTAGACCTTGGCACTTGGTCTATCCAGTCATTGGCCCACTTTTCTTCTTTCCTCCAAAAATTCAAACCTTTAGTTGCGATCAGAGTCTTGCCTTCTGGTGTTGTCTCATCAAGCTCAGCATAGAAAACGTTGGCAATGTCTCTTTCAACTTCTACCAACACAAACTCCTCTATCTCAGCATCCATTGTAAGAAGGTCAGAAAGTACCATCTCGTCTAGGTAGACCGGTGCACACCATTGAGAAACCCTTCATAAATTGAATCGGCACCCTGGCAATTGTTTAAAAGGAACTCGGAGTAGCTCGTTGTTGCCGGTTGGGATTTTCCTCAAAAAACGAGCATCATATACATCCTCAGATTCTCCATCAGAATCGGAGTAAGAAAAACAAGAAGCTAAAAAAGCTTAATCTTGTTCAACATACACTTCATTCCTTGCCTCAGTGTTAGGCCTTGCCTCAACAGGAATTTTCGTGCTAGGCCTCTCCTCAGCATTTGACCCTTCTGCTCCACCAGATATGCTAGCATCGGGCTCAACATTCTGTCCCGAGCCAAAAGCTTCATCAAACACAATCTCCTCGTCACTGTTGTCTCCTCCTTGTGCATAAGCAGCCTCCTTTATCAGGACTCCACCTTGAGGGTCGTCTGGAGCATCAAAAGCTCCGGTTTCCAGTAATCACTCGAAGTCCTGAACAGTCATGACCTCCTGCTCTAGCACTATTTCTTCTGCTACCATGGGGGTGGGAGTGGGAACATCATCTACCACCTTTCCCTTACCTTTCCTAGTAGAAGCATCTGCTAGCCTTCGGGCTTCCTCAGCAGCTCGTGCTACCAATGCAGCAGCTTCCCTGACTGCTAGCTGATCAGCAGCCTTCTTTGCAGCACGCTCATCAGTAGTCTGCTTAACTTGTTCAAAATTGCGATCTCTCGCTTCAAAAGTGAGTCTTTTCATCTCCTTCTTATGCTTCTATTTCTCTTGCTCCTTCTTCTCTGCCTTCCTCTTCAAGTTTGACTTCCTTAAACCTCGTAATCACTCTTCAAAAGATTTATAGGAGAGAGGAGCGTCCTAGGATTTCTTCTCAGCAGCCTCTTTCTCTGCTGCTTCTTTCTCTACATTCTCTTTCTTAGCAGTCCCAGATTAGAGTCGTCGTGGTGAATAGCAAACAACTAACACACGAATGCAGCGGAAGATTAATGATTATCTTGCACTTAAGTTCTTATCAAAATGTTTAGCTCAAGATTGTTCTTAGGGTTTCTTTCAAATAGATACTCTAGCAACTGTCGTTGCTAGGTTTCAAATCACCACAATCAAACAGTAAGTAATAAAATAGTAAAGAACACACAAGATTTATAGTGGTTCGATCTTAAAGATCTATGTCCACTCCTCAGTCGTATCACTGAGAATTTCACTAAAAAGATATTTGAAGTACAACGAATCACCTATCTCTTGTAGCAGGTAGTGAGCTTTCGACCTAGCCACTACGAAACTATCCTCCGATGCTTCAATCTTTTCGGTCAGCAGCTATGGCCAAGTCAAGGGCGCACCTTTGTAAAACTTGTCCTTCGTTGTAATGGAGGTTTTATAGTTCTCTCGTGAACTTTGTCTGGTTTTGGCAATAGCCCGTTGGATTCAATCCCTTTTCAGAGATGTGGCTGCTGGATGCTTCCTTGTATGGAAGGTATCCCAATGATTGGATTCTTGAACAAGGTCAAGGAATCTCTTCAAGATAGTGTCAGATATTCAATGGGGGACACTATGGTTGTTGAGAGCTTTGAATACTTCTCTTTAAGAGGGCTCTCAACTGACTACTCTCTCATTTTGCTTTGTTTGCTTTTGTCAAATGAATCTCTATTCGCTTTTTGTTTGTTCAAGTGTTTGAATGCGAGAGTATGAGCAGTAGTCTAGTGTCTCTCTCTGTTGGACTTCTCTTTTATATCTAGAGATTCAACTTTGAATCTCCAGACCCGTTAGACACAACGGTCTTCTCCGTCCAAAATTGTAGAGATTCAACTTTTTCTTCCTTTCCAGCGTGGTATAGTTGCTTTTCATCTACTTCGGGTAAGGATTTTGTGCTATGTTGTACCTTCTGTTAGAATGGGCATCTATAGTAAGTCGTTGCCAAGTATTTCCTTGCTTAGCATTCTATCGGAGAATTGTAAATACTCTTCTAAGCCTCTTGATTGTTGAGCTCTACTTAGCAATCTGCTAAGTCTTATGTTTGCTGAACTCTTCTAGCAATCTGCCAAGTACTAGCGAATGCTGACCATTAAGCATTCTGCTATCACTTGATATCTTGGCTTCTGATTGCTGTATCTTTTAGCAATCTCTTCCGTAGCAGCGAATGCTAACACCTTTAGCATTCTGCTAGATCAATGTGCTGGCTGCTGAGTAAATACTCTTAGAAGTCTCTTCTTTACTTTAGCAAACATCCTTCTAGCATATGTCTGCTATCTCATTACCAGTCTCTTCAAATCGGCATGTGATTGCTAGCACCTTAGCAATCACTCTTCTTAGCACATGACAATTTTGTTCCTTAGCAGTCATCCTTGTCTTAGCACATATACAATTCTCCTTAGGTTTACTCTTTAAAGCTAAATTCTCTTTTTCAATAATTTGAAAATTTTCAAAAAGCTTAGAGTAATCTGCTTTGAGTTTGAAAAACTCCTCACTATCAGACCTTAGTCTTCGACTTCCTCGGTCAAAGATGTAACCTTTAATTTAAGTGTGCTATTCTCTCCTACACTGGCATTTTTAATCTCATACATTTTCGAAAACTCAATTGAAAGCTTTGTGAGATAATCATCCTCGGAATCTAGAAAAGAATCCTCTGATTCGTGCATGGTTGATGAACTAGGAATGCTAGTAGATTGTACCTCCTGGGTATCGACTGCTAGAGCCGACTCAGCATTCTGCTCAGGTTCAGCATCCTGATCATCAATAATATCTGCCATCAGGACCGGCATGGCCTCCTCATTATCCTCTTCTGATGAATAGTACTCTTCATAATTGTCGGGGATGTCGGGCACTTCGGTCCTAGTCAGCAACGCTCTTGTGACCGCTTTGACAGTTCTCCTTTCAAATCTTTCCTTGAGGCACTCTCTTTCCTCCTTGCTCACCTTTAAAAACTCGTGCTTTAGATGATCTGGTGAGTTACACTCAAAGCATGTCCTGGGCTTTCTTTCTGCTGATCTGGAGGAAGATGTGAGCTTGGCCTCCTTGGCTTCCTTCTCGGCTTTAGCTTCCAGCGTAAGCTTCTGAAGCCTTTTCATCTGCTCTTCTAACTCACTTATCTTTAGATCTACATTCTGCGACCCTGAGGTTGAAGTAACCTCCTTTGCTGGGGAAGCTGGTGCAGATCTTTCACAGTGGAAGGGCTTCCTCGGTTTCCACTTTCCAGCATCTCTCTTCACAAAGAAAGCTAGATGCTCCGGAGGTACAACATTTGATGATGAAGTTTGCGCAGCAGCGACTTCGTTCTTCTTTGATTGCTGTATTACAAATTCATGAGCTTTGAGTTGAGCAAATACCTCGGATGTGGACATCTTGCTGAGGTCCTTTTCACTCAAGCTTGTCATCTTTACAAACCAATCACACCTTGGAAATAGCTTGGAAATGATCTTGTTGTTCATTTCTACATTATCTTATGTCTTTTCCAAGTTCTGGAGTTCTCCAATGATTGTATTGAATATTTCTTCCATTGCTTGTAAGGATTCTCCTGCAATCTTAGAAAAAGATTCATACTTATCGACAGCTACCTGGAGTTTGTTGCGTTTCATTTAGTTTGTCTCCTGGGAAGATTCGCAGACATAATCCCACATTTCTTTAGCTGTATCAAAGTCCATAGCCTTGTCTGCCATCAACAGAGGCAAACTGTCAAGTATAAGTTTCTTTGCTAGATATTCTAGCTGGGCTCTTTTATTGTCCTCAACCGTCCATTCATAAAACTTCTTCTCGATCATCTGCGGAGGTCTCGGTTGACCATCAGCGACTGGACCGACGAAGGGGTTGACCTTCATAATCCTTATGGGACCTTTGGTGAGAACATCCACCATCTCTGGATGTATGCTTTGGAGTTGGATAGTGGCAAGCTGCTTCCATGAGTTGAACTTTTCCTTGGTATACTTCGGCAAAGTATGATTCATCTTGGCAAGCTTGAAGTACCTGAGCTAAACAACTAACAACGAAACAAGTGCAAGGAAAATGTACATCTGGTCGAAGCGACTCAGAAGCAGCAAGTCTTACGACCTACCGCTCTGATACCACTTGTTGGTCCCAAATCAGAGTCGTGATGGTGAATAGCAAATAATTAACACACGAATGCAGCGGAAGATTAATCATTATCTTAAACTTAGATCTTTTAAAAATGTTTAAGCTCAAGGTAAAAGATACGTTTGTTTCAGACATATACACTAGTGTTGGTCCCTGATCAGAGTCGTCGTGGTGAGTATCGAACAACAAACACACACGAATGCAGTGGAAGTCTAAATATTATCTTGCACTTAAGTTCTTGTTAAATGTTTAAGCTCAGAATCGTACTTAGGGTTTTCTTCAAGTATACTCTAACAATTTGAGTTGCTAGGTTTTAAATCAATGAACAGAACCCAATAGAACAGTAAAGAACACACAATATTTATAGTGGTTCGATCCAATAGATCTACATCCACTCCTCAGCAATATTGCTAAGAATTTCACTAAAAAAGTATATGGATTTTAAGGAATCGTCGTTCACTTGTAGTAAGTAGTGAGCTTTCGACCTAACCACTACAAAGATATTCTCCGATCCTCCAATCTCTTAGCAGTTGCAGCTCCAGTCAAGTCATGGGCGCACCATCGTAAAACTTGTCCTTCGCTGGAATGGAGATTTTATAGTTTTCTTCAAACTCTGTCTGGTTTGCAGCTAAAGCCCGTCGGAGTCAATTCTTTCGAGAAATGACTGCTGGAAGCTTCCTGATTTGGAAGGTATCCCAATGATTGAAGATTCTTGAGCTAAGTTAAGAAATCTCTTCAATGTAGTGTCATATATTGAATGGGGACACTACGGTGGTTGTTGAGAGCTTTGAATATTCTCAGATGTGAGCTCTCAACTTTTTGACAACTCTCTTTTGACAGTTAGCTTTTGTTTATCGAATGAATCTCTTGTTCGAGTGTTTGATTGAGCAGTACTTCTCTTCTCTCTGTTTGGACTTGTCTTTTATATCTGGAGATTTAAACTTTGAATCTACATACCCGTTAGACACAAAAGCTCCTTCGTCCAAGAGAGTTACTTGCTTTTTCGTCCTTTCCAGCGTGTATAGTGCCTTTTTACCTACTTCGGGTAAGGCTTTCGTCCTTGGTTGTACTTTCTGTCAGAACGGGTGTCTTTCGCAAGTATCTACTGAGTATCTCCTACTAGACATTTTATCGGAAAATGCTGGGAGTACTCTGCTAAGCCTTTTGATTGCTAGACTCTTCTAGCAATATGCTCTTCAATCTGCTGACTCCTTCAGCATATGCGTCTTTTGCACATAAGTCTTTATCTACTGATTGCTAATGCTTAGCAATCTACTTGAATGCTAGCGAAAGCTGACTCCATCAGCATTCTACTATCACTTGCTTCCGACTGTTGACCTCTTGTCCTTAGCAGTCTCTTCCTTCAGCATGTGATTGCTAACGCCTTAGCAATCATTCTTCTTAGCACTTGACCGCTAATGTCTCTAGCAGTAATTCTCATCTGCTAATATCTCTAGCAGCTACCATCTGCTGAGAATACTTCTAGCATTCCGAAGTTGCTTGAACTTGATATTTTTCGTTCCATTTGTTGAATACTTCAGCAGTCTTCTCAAGCGCTTCCTAATCTATTAAAACTCGATATTTTTCTTAAACAGGACATTACATGGAGTTGCTAGACTATGCTAGAATTCAGCAATGATCGACCAACTAAATAAGCTTTGATTCAACAAAACTTTTACAATATTGATCCTAAGGGAGGAATTCGCAATTAATTCCAAAAAATTTCCCCCTTTTTGGTGCGATCAAAGCTTCATATCGCTGGTTAAATCTAAAAGGAAAAATTTCTGAGTTTACAAAGAATTTCTAAGTACCAAAGCTATTTTAGCAGTCTAACACCGATTTTATCCAACTTAGTTCTAGCATGATTGGTTTTAATGAAATTCCCCCTCAATAAATGCAGGGAAATATTTCTCGAAAAAACATAAGTAAAAATGTTATTTCAGAATATGCTAGTAATTCTAGCATCCAATTAAATCAGAAAGCATTTTACTTAACCAATCACAAGACAATTAATCTCCGCATCCACATGCATTTTTGTTGAATACACAGAAAGTGTATATGAACTAAGACAAACATCAAAAATCAGAAGTGGACAATGAGAAATTGTCTAAATCTGATCCGATTTCATTCATATGAGTGATCATTACAAGTACAATGAAATCAGAAAAGATCATAAGAAATGTTACAAAAGATTTGCTAAGATAAGAAGTTAGAACTCAGGAGTCAGGAGCAGGCTTCTTTCCTTTGTCATACTCATCAAATTTGCCAACAGCCATCTGCACGAATTTCTGCAAGTATGCTTTGCTAGCTCTCACTCTGCTGCTTCCCTCTCCAACTTCTTAGCAATCTTTTCATTCTCCATCTCTAGCATTTTAATCTTCAGCTCCATCACTTGCTTTTTCAACTCTTCCAGAGCAAGTGTACGCTCTTCAGCAGCAGCAGCAACAAGTGCTTCTTCTTCCTTTTTCCTTAGCTTTGCTTCAGCAAATCTCCTCTCTTCCACCTCTTCGATTGCAGCAAAAAAGGTGGTTGAGAAAGAGTTGACCTTTTGCTCTACCTGTTTCTAGGATTCAACAACATCTTGTTTTAGCACGTCCATGTTGGTTTTCACCTAAGAGACGTCTACTTTGACCTCAGCTACTTCTGCTCTGACCTCAGAAACTCCACTCCTGACCACTTCAACTTCCCTCCTTATATCAACAACCTCCATCGCCCTTCGCTCATTTATAGAAGATATAACGGTTTGTATGCCGAATTGAACAACAGAGTTCAAGTATGATGGAAAGTTGTGAGCGCTTACCGGGGTAGCATCGAATGAAGAAGTTGTGGCAATCACAAGCTCCCGACTTCCAGCAGTGGTTACTTCTTCTATCTCAGCATTCACACCTCCGTAAGCAGCTAGATAAAGAGCATCATCATCAAATAACCGCTCTGCTGACTCCATGGCTTGGATAAGCTCTCCTTGAGCAGCGGAGTAACGATCCTCTTCAGCAAATAAGAACATAGCACCGCTCTTGGCTTGAGCTAAAGCAGCTTGGGCATCCAAGTAGCGAGCCTCCTCATCTATTATACGCTTGGCTACTTCCATGATTTCAGCAGTCTGGGCAGCCTTTTCCTTCTTTTCTTGTATCACATCAAGGATGTCAATTTCCAGAAACTTGACAATCCTTCGATCTCGAGCATCCAGCTCTGCGGCCTCTCGCTCAGCTATTTCAGCAGCCATCCTGGCCATTGATGCCTTTCCTTCTTGTATTTCTCATACTCGACCTGGCGTCTCCTATACTCAGCAACTGCTCGTGCTTGGTGCTTAGACACCTCAATTTTAGCATCGGAGTACCCATCTGGAGCAAAAAAAGACATCGACAAGGATTGTGATTTGGAGAATAGCCGGTGAGCCCGAATTGCTTGAAGACGAGCAAACAATTGCTTGTCTTTGAATTGCTTGGATCCAGCCATTTGGTCAATCCAATTGTTTGCCACTGCTCTTCAATCCTCCATTAGTTTAGGCCTCTAGTACTGATTATCAGCATCCTGTCTTCAAACAAGAGCTGATGCATCACGTAATCAAAAAACTTCCATCTCCTGAATTCCTCGCCCATGACCTGGCCTACGGATGTATCTTGTTCTAGCTCAACATAAAAGGTGCTGGCAATATCCCTTTTGATCTCTGCATTCACGAATTCTTCAATATCAAACGCTATAGGGAAGAGATCAGAATTTACCTCCTCAACAAGGAATACAGGTGCACACAGCTGTGCCACTCTCCTGAGCTTGAACCTTGGACCTGGGAGTCCTTTGAAAGGAACTCGGAGAGTTTCGTTGTCCGTGGTTGAAATCTCTCTTAACATCTTGGCATAAAAAATGTCGGCAGATTCTCCATCAGAGTCTGATTCCGAAAAGCACGAGGCTAAGAATGCTGAGTCTAATTCAGCAACCTCTTCTAGCCTGGCCTCAGCATCCGCTCTTTCTTCTCTTCCAGAAGTGCTAGCCACTGGCTCAGCACCAGTGCCTTCAGCAATGGTGGATGCATCCTCAGCATTTACTTCAGCACCTGCTGTGCTTCTAGCACCTGCCTCAGCATTCCTTCCTGATCCTGAGGCTACCTCAAATACCATCTCTTCATCACTATTGTCATCTGTTTGCTCGACAACAGGCACCTTTAATGTGACCCCTCCTTGAGGGTGATCTGGAGCATTAAAGGCTCCAGTCTCCAGCAGTCTCTCAAGGACTTGATCTGTCATGGCCTCTTGATCAATGACAATCGTCTCTGCTATTGCTGGTGATGGAATAAGAGCAGCAGGAACCACTTTCTCTTTTCCTTTCTGGGCAGCCTCAACTGCTAGCCTCCTTGCATCTTCAGCTGCTTTTGCTATCAATTCAGCAGCTTTCTTGGCTGCTTGCTGATCAACAGCCGCCTTCTTAGCAGCTCGTTCTTCAGCACACTTCTTCGCTTGCTCGAAATTCCTATCTCTGGCTTCGAAGGTAAGCTTCTCCATTTCCTTCTTGTACTTCTTCTTCTCCAGCTCCTTCTTCTCAGCTTTCCTCTTCCTTATTCCTTTCAATCTCTCTTCAAGGGGTCTTTCAGAGAGAGGAGTCTCCGCAGCTTTCTTCTTAGCAGCCTCTTTCTCTACTGCTTCCTTCTCAGCTTTTTCTTGTTCAGCAGTCTTAACAAGACATCTGCGCGTCCTCTTCTTCTCAGGAGATGCAACCTCTGCTCTCTTTCTCTAGGGAATTGGCACCGCAATTTGAACCAAGGATGGAACTTGTAGTTCTCCTTGTTTCTTCTCCATTATTTCCTCAATCTGCTTGACCGGCAGATCTCTATGCTTCTCTATCTCCTCCAAATGCTGAAAGCACTGCTCTGTTTCAGCAGCTTTTTGGAGATTAGCAATCTCCTCAGTAGATAGTGGAGAAGCTTGTTGCAGCAGCATTTCACCAGTAGAAGGTGTCTTGGGTGCTAGGGTTGGCTGTGCTGGGGTCGGCTGCTTCTTCCATAGGGGAATGTAATTGGAATTCAGCAAAGCCTCACCCTTGTTGAGTTCCTCCTTCGGAATGATTGTCTCAAGGAACTTGCTAATCTTTAGTCCAAAATTAACGTTGGACATGAAGGTTCCCATTGAACCCATCTACCAATGCCATCATCACGGCATACTTCTTGGCAGAAAGTTCTGAATACGATCCCGCATCGCATTGGAACATCTTTATTACGAGCTCAGCAAGGAGTTCGTAGTCCTCCTTGAAATGATGTATCAGAGTGGCTACCATCCAAGGATGTTCCGGGTCCTCCTGCACCTCCGATCTTTTCCACTCATTCCACTGAGCCTTCATCTCCTCGGTATTAACCACCTTATACGTGGAGAAATGTTCGCCCCAATTGCGAAGCCCAAATGTCTCTATAAAGGCAGCGGCGGCAGTTACCTTAATGAGGATCCCGAATACAGAGGTTGTGAAAAACATGTGGCGATCATCAAAGATAGCCCTCGCATAGAATTCCGAGACCTTATGTGGTCAGAATTTTGTAGGGTCAGTACGTAGATACTGAACTACCTGCGCCTGCACCAGGGTGTTCATCACCCATTCTGGAAACTGTACCGCAGCGATAGGAGTGTACAGAATCTTATCTTTCATCACCTGCGCCGCGCGCCTCTGGGCTTTCAATAACTCAAATTGTTCTTCCATCTTGGCAAGAGCAACCAGGCGGGAGTTGGGGATCTCTTCATCAACATCGTCCTTCGACGCAATGTTGGTAAACTCCAGTGCATGCCTCTCATGCAACATCAAGTCTGGTGTAGGCTTGAAGTAAAACTTAATAGGAGTTTCAGATGGGGTGGAGGATTCAGGATTAGACATGTTGAGAAATTAAGGAAGAATTTCGAAGTGTAGAATTTGGGAGTGTTTGGAAGGCTTAGAAATTCTAGGGATTTCAAATTCAAAGTGTAGAAGGTTTGAACGATGAATGAGGTGAAAGGTTTATACCTTCTGGACAATGATCCGATGACTGGGGAAACACCTCTTCAAAACCACTCAATGGCTCAGATTTGGCGAGTCCCTTCGTATGGTAACCCACGCCCCAAAATGCTTGAGTTCTTTTGATGTGTCGCCTTCTGGTTTGACGCAGCCAGTTGCACGCATTAAATGCACTATGTCGGACCCATCAATTCAAATTTAAAAACTTCTCGCTTTGATTTCTGAAGACTGCTGAGAGCTTGGACTCAGCAATCTGCTGACATCTTAGCATACCCAATTGTCTGCTAAGAGCTTGGACTTAGCAAACATTCCTCATCAACCGTTTGTACCACTTGCTAGTATAATACTTAGGAACTGCTGAGAGCTTGGACTCAGCACCCGACTTCGAACGATCGTCAGAATCATTTGTTGCAATAAACTTAGCATATTAGGGAAATGCTGAGAGCTTGGACTCAGCAACCAAAAGCTTGGCAAACAAAAGTCAGCAACAAGAATCAAAAACATAAAATTGCATGCTAGGATACGTTTCTCTCCGTCTTCTTCAAGAAAACTAGAAATCCAGAAAGAATGAGAATTTAATACTCATTCATCCATAGCATCTTCCAGCTCCATGAGGCCTAATTTTAGACAAAGTTCTTTTAAACGAGCCTCAGAAACCGGCTTGGTGAAGATATCTGCTAGATGATCTTCAGTGCATATATATTGAATATAATTATCCTTCTTCTCCTGATGATCTCGGATAAAATGATGTCTTATATCAATATGCTTCGTTCTTGAATGATGAACAGGGTTCTTCGTTATGCACATAACACTATTGTTCTCACAGTAGATCGGCACACATTCAGAAGGAATGTCATAATCTAGCAATTGCTGCCGAATCCATAAGACTTGAGAACAACAACTAGCGGCTGCTATGTATTCAGCTTCAGTAGTAGACGTAGCCACTGATTGCTGCTTCTTGCTAAACAAACTGATCAGCTTATATCTAAGGAATTGGCATGTCCCGCTGGTGCTCTTCAGATCAATCTTGCATCCCCCGAAGTCTGAATTGGAAAAACCACTCAGTGCTAGCCCATCGCACCTTGGATACCAAATTCCTAGACCTTCGGTACATTTGAGGTATTGGATAATCCTCTTAGCAACATCCAAGTGTGACTTCTTCGAATTTGCTTGATATCTCGCGCATACACCGATAGAATATGAAATATCGGGTCTGCTAGCTGTTAAGTAAAGCAAGGATCCGATGATACCTCGAGAGAGTGTGGGATTCACAGGTTCTCCTCCTTCATCAATGGAGATCTGGCAACTCGTGCTGATTGGAATCCTCAAATTCTTTTTCTTTTCTGGACAATACTTAGCAATCAGATTTTGAGTGTAATTCCTTTGGTAAATGAAAATCCCTTCACTCGATTGTTGAACTTGAAGTCCTAGAAAGTACGACATCTTGCCCATCATACTCATCTGGAAATTACTCGTCATGAGCTTTGAAAACTTGTCGCACAAGTTTGAATTCTTCGATCCAAAGATAATGTTGTCGACATAAATCAGTACGAGCAATATGCTTCCTTTGTCTTTAATGCGGAAGAGGGCCTGGTCAATCTTCCCCTTCTTGAAGCCATTATCCAGAAGAAATCTGGACAAGGTTCCATACCACGCTCTTGGTAATTGCTTCAAACCATATGAGGCTTTCCTGAGCCTATAAACTTGATGTCCTTGTTCGAAGCCTGGTGGTTGCTCAACGTACAGTTCCTCCTTGAGCTCACCATTAAGAAAGGCACTCTTCACATCCATCTTCATCACAGAGAACTCATGATGTGTAGCATATTCTAGGAATAATCTTATTGCCTCCAGACGAGCTACTGGAGCAAATGTCTCATCGTAATCAATTCCTTCGCATTGTCTATAGCCCTTTGCTACGAGATGAGATTTGTTTCGAACGGCTATTCCAGACTCATCCTTCTTATTCTTGAACACCCATTTGGTTCCAATAACACTCTGGTGTTTGGGTCTGTCCACCAAATCCCAAATGTGGTTGCGCGTGAACTCGGCAAGCTCCTCTTGCATAGTGTTCACCCAATCTGGAGATTGTAAAGCATCTTCAACCTTCGTAGGCTCCTCATGCGAAATATAACAAGCTAGCATTGCATTGCCTTAACGCGTCCTTACTGGATCATTGATATCATCAAGAATGGCATCTCAAGGGTGATCGCGTAGCCATCTTGGTCTCGGGTTGTTGGTTGCTGGTGTAGCATTGCTAGCTTCTCTTGCTGAATTGTTCTCTACGAGAACATTTTCCTCAGCAATCACTTTTGGCTCAGCATCTGGTACCTCAGCATTCGGTACCTCAGCAACAAGAACATCAACATCCTGAACTTCAGCAACTAGAACTTCAGCAATTGTATCTTCAGCAGCTGGAATCACAGCATCGTCTTTGAAAAAGTCATCAGCAACGTCTTCAACAGCGTCCAGTCCTTCTTCAGCAACGCATCCTCGATCTGAAATTTCTTCATCTTCTTCTTGAAGCAATTCTAGAATATCCAAATTATCATTAAGATAAATTGGTGGGGTGGCCTCAGCATGATCATTAGCATCATTGGCCCGGTCAACAGTCTGGTGACCTGCTGAGTGCATCTAGATAGGATTGCAATCACTCATAGACTTAGTCAGATCAATCTTCATATTTTCGAAAGAATTCAAGATCGATTGACCATGAACATCATTAGCCTCATGATTGCTATCCTCTTTCTCTCTTATAGCTCTGCGCACTTAAGTAAACTCATGAAAAATAACATTGCATGTTATTTCCACAACTTGAGGCGTCTTGTTTAACACTCTATAACCCTAGTATGATGGGTGTCCATATCCCAGGAACACACCTTCATCATTCTTAGGAGAAAAAGTGTTAAGCTTCGACTTCCCATTGTTGTGAATTTAACATGTCGAACCAAAAGCACGTAGATGAGTAATAGAAGGCTTACGACCATTGTACACTTCATAAGGAGTTATATTGAATATGCCATTGATTGCGCTCCTATTCTGTGTATAGCAAGCTGTCATGACTGCTTTGCCCCAATACTTTCCACTTAGACCGGAATTAGCGAGCATTGACCGCAAAACTTCCTTCAATGTTCGGTTCCTTCTCTCTGCTAGACTGTTCTGCTAGGGGGTCCTAACAGTGGATTTCTCATGCCCAATACCAGCTTCAGCGCAAAAATATATCAAGATTCTGTTGCAAAACTCGGTTCCATTGTCCGATCTAATCCTCTTTATGGTGACTTCTTTGCTAGTTTGCTCCTCGAGGATTAGCTCTGGAAGGATGAGCTTGACTTCGTCTTTGGTTCTCAGCAAACGAACCCATGTGTACCTGGAAAAGTCATCAACACCCACAAGTGTATAAATCTTTTTACTTACAGTGGCTGGAGTGACTGGGCCAAATAAATCAATGTGCAAAAGCTCTAGGATTCTCTCTGAGGTGGCCTTCTCCGGGTTTGATCTGAAGGATGCTTTGGTCAGATTCCCTTGCTGGCAAGCTTTGCACACACCTTCCTTTTGAATAGTCTCAACAGGCAATCCTTCTAAAAGCTTGTGCTTGGCTAGGTGGTTGATGGTCTTGAAATTCAGGTGAGTCAACCTCTTATGCCATAGCCAATTGGTTTCTTTCCTGTTCAATGCTACAAAATAAAAATGTTTCTGGCCACTTTGCCAATCAAAAATATATAGGCTACCCTTTCAGATGCCTCTAAGCTTTACTTCACCTATAGCATTGTCAGCAATGGAGCAACCAGTATTAACGAAAGAAACAGTATACCCATTTTCGCATAGCTGGCTTATGCGCAGGTTGTATTTGAGATTGGATACGAGCGCAACGTTGATAATCCTTAGTCCATTTCGCTCTATGCATCCTCTCCAAATTACTCTGCATTTGCTATTGTCACCAAACATGACTGTGGGGCCATAGATTCTTTGAATGTCTGAGAATAACTCTTCATCCCCCGTCATGTGCGTTGAACAGCCGCTATCTAGGATCCACTCATTCGACATACTTGATGTCTTACCACTTGGATCCTGTCCTTGCAAAATAATCAAAACATTGATTTAGGTACTCGCTTAGCATCGGGTCCTGCGGGATTAGCATGGATCATAGTTCCTTTTGGAACCCACATCTTGGTGATTTTCAAGACTTTCATCTTTACTTCACTCTTGGATCCCTTCTCGACTTTTGGATAAGCATGCTTTACATGATTAGATCTAGGTGGAGTAGTGTGCTTAGCCTTCCTTGTTCTTTGAAAAGAAAATGGTTTGGACTGAAGCCTCACATAGGTGTTCCTCCTATGTGGTATGTACTGCTAGTACGTAGGGCTGGAAATTGGCCAGGCCAGGCCAGGCTTTAGCTTAGAAGGCCTGGGCCTGCATTTATTTTAATTAGCCTGAGTCTGGCCTGTTAACTGTGATAGGCCTCTAAATAGGCCTGAGCCTGGCCTTTATAATTAAATAGGCTAGGCTTTCAGCCTTTTAAAAGCCTATATAAGCCTGTATAGTTAACAATTTAGTTTTTCAACTAAAATAAATAAATTGACAAAAACATCAAATGTATAACAATAAATATAAAATCAAAATTAATTCAAATGCTAATAAAATAAACCTTAGCAAATAGAAATTAAAATCAAAGTCCAAATCCAAGTCCAAATGATAAAATTCAAAATACAACTAAAAATGACAATCAAATAAGAAGTCCTCCCAATTCAAAGTGCTTAAATGACATTCTCAAATCTTAGCAAATTACAAAAATAAGACTTCAAAGCATCCCTTGTTCCTGCTCAAGTTCCTTAAAAAAAAAAAAAACATATAGATTAGACACAATGTTAAAATTGTATAAACCATTTAAATAACAACTTAAATATTACCTTCTTTTTTCTTCAAACCATGTTTATAACCAAGGTTGCCAATAAAAAAAGATATTGCAATGAGGGTTGTCTTTGATATTCTACAAGAAAGTAATATAGGTTGTCAAATAAACAACTAAATATTTGGAAGAATAATAGATGCAACAGGAAAATAAGCAAATCAAATAACAATGAGGCTAGCTTCTTACTACTGATCACGTGATTTACTTAGGATGATAACACCACAGATTAGCTAAATAATGAGGCCATCTATCACTATTTGTTTGTTTTACTTTGCTACTGTAGTGATTCAAAAGAAGAAAAAATTTAATTGGCAGCTCGAAAATCACAGAATCACTTAATTTAAACAGTTAAACAATAAACAGATACAACTCCATAAAAGTAAAATCACTTAATTTAAACACTTCAACAATAAACAGAAACAACTCCATGAATTCATGTGAAACACAATTCCATTAAATAGAAATAAAGAAAAAAAACAAGAACTAAATGCAGACAATTTGCTCACTTGCAATGCGACACATAATTCAAACAATAAAAATAAAGTTGAATTGCTGAATTGCTAACCTCGATTGGAAGCCTCAACACTCAAGCCTCAGATTGAATTAGAGCAGCCTCAATTTTCAAGCCTCAGATTGAAAATTAAAGTCTAAGAATACAAACATGGTAAAGCAAATTAACTACATGCATAGGAATAAAAAAAATTAAAAAAAAACAACTTGCTGGGAAGGAAGATGACTTACAGCAGTGGCAGTCCAGGTCTGGGCGTGCAGGGCTGAGCCAACTGCGGTGGTGCAACTGTGCAGGTCGCGCGGCGGCTGCTAAAGTGGAGGGCTGGACGGCGGGCAGCTGTGCAGGTCAAGCGGTGGCTGCTGAAGTGGAGGGTTGGACGGCGGGCAGTTGTGCAGGTGAGCGGTGGTGCAGGGCTGAGCGACTACGGTCGTGCAGGCTGTAGAAGTGGAGGGTGGGTGCAGCCGTGCAGGGCGTGGGTCGCGCGGTGGAGGGCGGGGCGGCAGACCGGCGGTGCTGGATTGCTGGACGACGGTTGACGCGACGTGGAGGGTGTGGACTGTGGAGGGTGAAGTTGAGTGACGGCTGGAGTGGTGGTGAAGTTAGAAATTGGGTAGGGTTTTTAGGGAAAGATATTTTATTAAAAATAATAATAGAAATTATATTTTAATTTTTTTATTAAATATATTATAAATAAAATAAAATATATATTAATTAATTTATGTTAAACAGGCCGGCCTGTTAGAATAAAAAGGCCTATTTTGCAGCCTTGGCCCAGCCTATATAAGTAAATAGGCTTTTTTACTAGCTCAAGCCTGGCCTAAATATTAAATAGGCCGAGCCAGGCCGGGCCCGAAGCAGGCCAGGCCTAAGGCCCCTGTCGGACGGCCTGGCCTATTTCCACCCCTACTAGTACGACGGTCTTACAACATGGTATTGAACCTGCTTGCCCTTATGGAATGAAGGATTTGCTATCCTAGAGTTGGGAACAAAAAGCTCAGCATTCATCCTTGGCATTGCTGAATGTGGCTTAGTATTCGCTCTCTAGTTCCTCTACTGAGGTCCAGCAGGAACATGCTTTGCATCCATCCGTTGGATCTTCTGGTGATATCCATTAGATACATGTTTGCTACGCCAATCTTTCTGCTTAGCATTTAGGTTAGTATTTGAAGATTCAGCAACGACCTTTTCCTTGCCTTTGTTCGCATTAACGTTTCCAGCAGAAACGAATGAAATCATTTTCTACTTAGAAAGTTCTGCATTTCTACTCAAGGTATCCTTGGAGAATTTACTTGCTGCTTCAACACATCCAAGACCCAATCCTGACTTGTCAGAATGTCTTCTCTGTTGCCTGACAATGACATTTAGTACTGCCTTGCTGGATGTGTAAGCACATATGCATTCCTCATTAGGCTTAGCTTTCAAAGCAAGATTCTCCTTTTCTAAGTTTTGAAAATTCTCAGAGAGCTTAGAGAAATCTGCATTAAGTTTCAAAAATACCTCACTTTCGAACCTTAGTCTTTCGACTTCCTCGGTCAAAGATAAAAGTTGAGTTTTGAGTGAGGTGTTTTCTCCAACGATAGTATTCTTGATTTCATACATCTTTGAAAATTCGATTGAAAGCTTCGTGAGATAATCATCCTCGGAATCTAGAAAAGATTCCTCTGATTCTAGCATGATTGCTAAGCTAGAAGTGCTAGTAGATGGTACCTCATTCGCGTCGACTGCTAGAGCCGATTCAGCACTCTGTTCAGCATCAGCATCAGCATCAGCAAATTGATCTTCAACAATATTGGCCATCAAGACCAGCAGAGCTTCCTCATCATCTTCCTCCGAGGAATAATATTCTTCCTCATTATCAGGAATGTCCAGTACTTCGGTCCTGGTCAGCATGAAAGGATTCGTGAACTGAGTCACGAAGTCCGTTTGCCAAGGATCGTTAATTGGAATATCAAAAATAAATTTCTATGCCTATGATTAATCCTAGCATGCTCCTATTAAATATGCATAAGGGGGTTTATGCGGAATACTTGGATTGTGAAACCCTGAAGAACGAGTGCGCAAAGATTCCTCTTGATCTTTTCCCACGCACAAAGATTTAATTCCTAACAAATTGAGGAAACAAATCTATGAAAATTATCAAGTAATTTTCGAAAACAAGAAGGAGAGAGAAGAAGAAGATAATCCTCCTGATCTGATCTTCTAATCTGTATCCCAACTCAATCTGAATATCTTGTGAAGATTGATTCCCTTTAGATTCCTTGCCCGGTTGAGAAGCAGAATTTCCTCCTCGTTTCTCAGATCTAGTCGATCGCCACAGTTCTCAAAACCTGGTTTGTTGTGTACAACTTATGATCTTGTGGTGTGTGTTGAAATCTGAGGAACTGAGGTCTATTTATAGGAAAATACTGGACTTCTATTGGGCTTAAGTTTCATGGGCTAGACCAGGGACCAGAATGCAAATAGCAAATAAGGCCAATCAATTAATTAATTCTCATATTCAACCCAGAATATAATTAATTAATTAATATTGATTCATTCCACCAGAGAATCAATATTGTCCTACCTATTTGCTACAACGTTTTGAGGTACGTGTTGCAAGGGCTCGGTATATCCCCACATTTAAGGTTACAGACAATAGTCAATTAACTTAAGCTTTGACAAGATATTTAATTAATTAACATCTTATATTCCTGAGTCAATCCACTCAAACCTTTTCACTTATGCTTGAACTTAATTAGCCTGCAGGACTTTAGCATAACGGACCTTTTGAGCTGCTCAGGGAATGTCACCATCCTATACTGGATGTGGTTACCTAGTTCCAGTACCAGACAGTCGTACACAAACTGCTATTACACAAGATACAGATATGCAAGCTCAACTAGAGCCTTTCACTGCTACTCTAAGTAATACACAATCTGCATATACTTCTGTACCTTCATATAGGCTTAGGATCTCATCATGCCATAGAGATCTAGATTCTTTTAATGTCAGATAAGAGAATCGATCTCGACTTAGGTCCTTATCAATGTATGCCCCACACCAGCATACCAAGCCATCCAAGAAAAATTGCTTATTACTGCGTATGCTGCAGCCTACACCGACAGTTTATCCTGGAACTGTCTCAGCTGTGATAAATATTTATATCTCGCTAGGTCAAATGATTCATACGATCTTCCGTGATCTACTACACACCGTATGATCTCCATATCAATGAGATAAGAGGATAATTGCGTTTGCGACACATGTTTGTTAATTCAGACATGAGATGAATATACAACATTTATGATTCCCAGTATATTATCCAATCGACCTTGTTCATAATATACCAATCATAATGCTTTCAGTATATAAATCCATCAATCTCCCAATTATATTCAAAGCATTATACAGGTGCTTTCAAGAGTATAACGCGTCTAAACTAATCTAGCTATTACATCAAACATTCTACGTGGATAGCTTTGCCCTCAGCCCAAGGTTACATACATGCATCTCGTAGACCTTCTGAGGCAGAGCCTTTGTGAATGTATCCGCTAGATTATTTCTTGTATCAATATTCTCTACTACCACATCCTTTTAATGTGTTTTGTTGCTCTGTGAGTTCGTGGTTCCTTTGAATTAGCCACAGCTCCCGAATTATCACAATATATCATGATGGTCTTGGGCAGCATAGGAATCACGTCCAACTCCAGAAAGAAGTTTCAAAACCATACTACTTCTTTCGAAGCATCAGAAGCTGCCACATATTTTCCTTCCATGGTGGAGCCCGCAATGCACTTATGCTTTGCACTCCTCCATGATATGGCCCCACCTCCCAATGTAAACACATAGCCAGAGGTGGACTTCTTTTCGTCTCGGTCTGCCTGGAAATCCGAATCAGTATAACCCACAGGGCACAACTCCTAACAATGATAGACGAGACAATAGTCTATAGTCCTTTTCAGGTATTTGAGTATGTGCTTTACCGCGGTCCAACGCGCCTGTCCAGGGTTAGACTTGTATCTCGCTACCATGCCTACAGCAAAGCAGATATCTGGCCTCGCACATTGCATTGCATACATGAGGCTCCCCACGGCCGATGCATATGGCACGTTCCTCATTTCATCTTTCTCCCTTTGTGTCACCGGACACTAATCCTTGGAAAGATATATGCCATGTCTGAAGGGTAACAGACCTTTCTTGGCAGTTTGCATGCTGAAACGGGCAATCACAGTATCCACATATGATCCTTGCGACAAGGTCAGCATCCTCTTATTGCGCTCCCGCAATACTTTTACCCCTAAGATGTATCCTGCCTCCCCAAGGTCCTTCATATGAAACTGCTCGGATAACCACCCCTTTATACCCGACAATACTTCCACATTGTCACCAAATAGGAGAATATCATCTACATAAAGTGCAAGGAACACCACCCTTCCACTGACACATGGACAATACACGCAACTCTCGTTTGAACATTGTAAAAATCCATAGGATTTAATCACTTCATCAAAACGCAGATTCCATGACCGTGAAGCTTGTTTAATTCCATACATCGACTTCCTTAGCTTCCAGACCAAATGTTCTTCGCCCTTCTGCACATAACCTTCTGGCTGTTGCATATAGATATCCCTACCTTCTTCAAGGTACCCGTTTAGAAATGCGGTTTTGACATCCATCTGCCAGATTTCTAGGTCCTTATGTGCTGTTATGGCTAGGATTATACGAATGGACTTAAGCATGGCTACCGGTGAGAAGGTCTCATCATAGTCAACACCTTCTTTATGACTATAACCCTTCACCGTGCCTTGCTTTGATAGCTGTAATTTCCCCATTCGCTCATTTCTTTCTTTCGTATGCCCATTTGCACCCTATGGCTCGACAACTATCTGGCAAATCAATTTTCTGGTATACATCCATAGCCGTAATGGATTCTATTTCCGAATCCATGGCAATTAGCCATTTGTCTGCATCTTTATCAGATACTGCCTCGTCATATGTCCAGGGATCGGTATCATCGAGTCCATTTTCCAGGATCAAGTCAGAAGACTCTCCCACGAACATGTACCTTTCGGGTTGGTGGATAACCCTCCCACTGCGACGAGGCATCTGAAGTAGTTGGCATAGTACGCGGTGGTCCCATACCTTGCATTAGTGGCAGTGTTGATATAGCCTCACCTGTTACAGGTGGATCTACCACTACACTGGGCTTTCCCGATGGAATAGCTTCCTTGCCCTCAAGCTCGTGGAGGACAATTTCACTCTTGGATCTGTGGTTTCTTTCATATTGGTCCTCCAAGAATCTTGCGTTGGTGCTGACAACGACTTTCTGATTCTCAGGACAATATAAGTAACCACCTTTCGGTTGCCTGGGATATCCTACAAATAGCATCAGCTTACACCTACTTTCTAACATATCAGGTTCCTTTCTCAGCACATATGTTGGACAACCCCAAACCCTCACTCTGTTCAAACTTGGCTTTCGCCCATACCAGAGTTCCAGAGGCGTTTTAGGAACTAATTTAGAAGGTACCAGGTTAAGCAAGTACGCCGATGTCTCCAAGGCATATCCCTAAAACAAAATCGGTCAGCTTGCACAACTCATCATAAACCTGACCATTTCCAAGAGAGTTCTATTTCAACTTTCCGCTACACCATTTTGTTGAGGGGTTCCTGGTGCAGTCCACTGGGATGTAATCCCATTGTCTGACAAGTACTGCAAGAACTCGTTACTAAGGTATTCTGATCGTAGTGTCTTAATAGTCTTACCTAGCTTCTTTTCTACCTCAGTCCTAAATTCTTTGAATTTCTCAAAGAATTCAGACTTATGGCGAAGCAAATAGATATATCCGAATCTTGAGTAATCGTCAATGAATGTGGCGAAGTACTCATAACCTCCACGAGCTTGCGTGGACATTGGTCCACATAAGTCAGAGTGGATCAATTCCAACACATCGTCTGCTCGAGACTGACTTACCTTAAAAGGCCTGGTCGTCATCTTTCCCTCTATATAGGATTCACAAATTTGATGCGGTACCACTTGAAAAGAGTCCAAGAGCCCATCGCATGCTAATCTTTCAATCCTCTTTAGATTGATGTGACCTAGTCTCAAGTGCCAGAGATATGTTTGATCCTCATCGGAAGAAAACTTTCTATTTAAATGATTATTATTATTGGATGAGTTTGCAACATTCACGAAAGATTTATGCATACAATCAATGATATAGAGAGAGTCAATCAGTGTACTATGAAAGATAACACCGTTATTACGAATGATAGAAACTTCACTATCAAAAATAACTGAATATCCATCATTAAATAACTTGGAAACTGAACTTATGTTCCGCCGAAAAACCGGCACATATAAAACATCTCTAAAAATCACAAATTGTTTTCAAAGCATAAAATAAAATCTCCAATGGCTACTGCCGAGACTCGCTCTCCACTGCCCATTGAGATGGTAATCTCGTCATGCTTCAGCTGCCTTGTCGGTTTGAACCCCTGCAAGTATAACAAACATGATCAATAGCTCCAGTATCCACTACCCAAGAATGGGTAGAAACCGATGCTAAACATGTTTCCGTTATAAATGCACATGACGTACCTTGTCTACCCGTGCCAAGTACTAGACAATCTACTTCACTTCGCTTGCGTTTGCATGGCCTTATGACATCTTCTGCTAGATCAACTTCATCTAACCTTTTAAGCATTTATTTTGCTTCAGCAACTGTCTTGTAAAAAGCTGACAAAGTTGGAGCAAATTCCAATGCTCTAAGGTCAGATTCCTCTCGCATCAGGGTTGAGAGTAACTCAGGAAGAGTAAACTCGCGCCTGGTACCGAGGGACTTGATGAAGTCATTATAAGAATCAGACAAAGAGTGCAGGACAATGTTAATTTTCGCCCGCTTACTGACTTTTCCACCTCTCTTTCTGTACTTTCTCATAATCCTCATCATACTGACGAAGTGCAGAAGCAACGAACTCCCATAAGTCATCCTCTTGCAGACCAGGTCCTCCACAAGATTATAACTGACAGTTCGTCTCACCTTCCCATAAACTTTCACAAGGTCCCTCCATATCTCAACAGCAGTTCGAAACTTCTTGTACTTGAGGTTTAATTCTCTAGACATACTATTCATGATGAGTCTGTGGGCTAACTCATCAGAAGCTACCCATCTGTCATAGAACACTCGCTCATAATCAGTACAGTTCCAATACTTGGGAGTTAAAGGGTCCATGTAAAGTACGTGGGCATATTTTGCAGTGCAGAGTATTTCCATGAAGCATAACTTCCACTCAGGAAAATTCGGACCAATTAAAGGGTTTGTTATTAAGAGGTTGACAAAGTGAGCAATAGACATGTCTAAAAACAATAAATTAAAACAGAAATTAAAACATAGTCGCAAACTATTGAAACATTTAAATATTGAAACCTTATGATAAAGCAATATTAATGTTTCCTCCAATTTGCCTAATTATTACTATTGCAAGCCACACATGTGGACATTTACAACAAAACACTTAACCAGACGACATCTTTCATTTCCAGTCCTTTAATTCCAATCCATGTACGGGTTCCTTAGACAAATGGAATTAATAATTGGAGACTAACTTAAGACCATATTATCCTACTGAGCAGGGACATCACAAATGAGTTATACTCTGGATAACATCTAAGCTAGCTTACCACCAAAGCCAACCCTCCCATATAAGGATCTATTAGAACACACCTGATCCCTATAATAAGTTTGTCTCATTTAATTCAATCCCTAGAGAACTTATGAAAATTCAATACGCAAGCTACACATGTAGACGTTTACGCATGAACTCCCACTTCTCACATGAAATAAATGTTTGTTTTAAGAAATCCTATCTATTAGAACTTATGAATAATAAATTAAGTAAGCTACACATGTAGACGTTTACCTAATAAATTACCCACTTCCAATAAAGGATCGCTTTGTGGAGGTCTTACTAAATTATGAGCTTAGTAATTTTTAATTCATAAGGTTCAAATGCACAGATTATTTTATGTAGCCATAATTATTACATTGCTTAAATTCTATCATGCCTAGCATGAACCCCGAATTTATAGTTATAATTAATTACAAAAAATAAATCACATAGCATGCTTTAAAGCTGTAAATAAAAGTAGTAAATGTGCTCCTATTATCTACAACATGCTTATATGTTGCGCAATTAAATAAAACACATATATCATGCGAAGACAGATAATAAAACAAATAAAAAATGTCCTCGTGGCCTCATGATACAAAATAAAAATAATTCTAACTATTACAAGTTGGAATTAATTATACAGATCTTCGACTGGGCTCCCACTACTTGGACTGTGATATGAATTTATTTTATGAATCTGGGCCTCCAAGATTTGATCCATCAGAAATTTGGACAATTGGGCCAGTTAACCAAATCGCAGGCCTAGGCACACATTGCAAGCCCAATAGCCCGCGAGAACTTGGCCCACCGGCGAACCACCACCGCCGGCGACTCGCCGTCGCAGCGAGAGCTCTCGGAATTGCGCAACAGCCATGCACGTACGTGCATGGTTGTAGCCCTCGATTACGCCTCCTCTGGCCATCACCCATTTCGCATGCCGCCGCCCCGGCTTGCCCCGACCATCGCCCGAACCACCGTTCACCATTCTTCTCCACCATTGGCCTACGTGACTCGTCGGAATCGCGCAAGAATGTGACCAAAAGCTTGTACAAACCGTGCCGCAAACCCTAGGGTTTGTCGCGCCTCCAATTCGCACGCCGCACCTTCCGCAGCCGTTCTAGCCCGCGAACCCCAGCAACCGAGCCACCGCCGACACCACCAGGTTACGCCGCTGTCGCCAGAGAGCGTCTGCCTGCGCCAGCGAACGCGCGCAGGGCTGCACTAGTGTTGCGTGCACGCGCGCGAACCCTAGGGTTCCGCTGCGCTGCACGCACCCATCGCGCCCAGGTTGCCCTCGCCCGCCGTCCTGGCAAGTGCCAGCCTCCCCGCGTCGCCATCCCAAGACCCCCGCACCGTGCCTGGCCGGTTGTTGGCCGCGCGGCTGCTGCCCGTAGCGAGCGCGCGTCGCGCGCTAAAACCCTAGTGTTTCTACGCGGCTGCACCACCGTGCCCCTCACCGCCCGCGACTGCCGTGCCTGGATTGTTGCCGTGCCTGTGCTTTCATGAGCCCTCGTGCGGTCCTTCGTTCTTCGTGTTCTTCGTTCTTCCTGTTCTTCGTTCTCCGTTTTACAGATTTTAATTTTTAAATAAAAGATTACATTGAATAATCCTAATTACAATCTAAAAATCTAAATCTAACCACAGATTTATCTCGTGGGTGAAAAATGAATCCATATAAAAGGGCGGATTAACCCGAGAACCACGAGGATGAAAAACATGAACATACAATCCATAAAACCCATGCCATCATTCAATAATAATTATCATGCAAATCATAGGCAATATTATTTTTCCGATAGAGCCAATTAATTCAATCTGGCTCTGATACTAATTGTAGGGATTCATGAATTGAATTACGAAGTCCGTTTGCCAAGGATCGTTAATTGGAATATCAAAAATAAATTGCTAAGCCTATGATTAATCCTAGCATGCTCCTATTGAATATGCATAAGGGGGTTTATACGGAATACCTGGATTGGGAAACCCTGAAGAAAGAGTGCGCGGAGATTCCTCCTGATCTTTTCCCACGCACAAAGATTTAATTCCTAACAGATTGAGGAAACAAATCTATGAAAATTATCAAGTAATTTTCGAAAACAAGAAGGAGAGTGAAGAAGAAGATAATCCTCCTGATCTGATCTTCTGATCTGTATCCCAACTCATTCTGAATATCTGATGAAGATTCCCTTCAGATTCCTTGCCCGGTTGAGAAGCAAAATTTCCTACTCATTTCTCAGATCTAGTCGATCACCACAGTTCCCAAAACCTGGTTTGCTGTGTGCAACTTATGATCTTTTGGTGTGTGTTGAGATCTGAGGAACTGAGGCCTATTTATAGGAAAATACTAGACTTCTATTGGACTTGAGTTTCATGGGCCAGACCAGGGACCAGAATGCAAATAGCAAATAAAGCCTATCAATGAATTAATTCTCATATTCAACCAAGAAAATAATTAATTAATTAATAATGATTCATTCCACCAGAGAATCAATATTGTCCTATCTATTTGCTACCACGTTTTGAGGTACGGGTTGCATGGGCTCGTATATCCCCACATTTAAGGTTACAGACATTCGTTAATTAATTTAAGCTCTAACAAGCTATTTAGTTAATTCACATCTTATATTCCTGAGTCAATCCACTCAAACCTTTTCACTTATGCTTGAACTTAATCAGCCTACAGGACTTTAGCATAATGAACCTTTTGTGCTGCTCAGGGAATGTCACCATCTTATACTGGATGTGGTTACCTAGATCCAGTACCAGAGAGTCATACACAAACTGCTATTACCCAAGATACAGATATACAAGCTCAGCTAGAGCCTTTCACTGCAACTCTAAGTAATACACAATCTGCATATACTTCTGTACCTTCATATAGGATTAGGATCTCATCAAGCCATAGAGATCTAGATTCTTTTAATATCAGATAAGAGAATCGATCTCGACTTAGGTCCTTATCAATGTATGCCCCACACCAGCATACCAAGACATCCAAGAAAAATTGCTTATTACTGCATATGCTGCAGCCTACACCGACAATTTATCCTGGAACTGTGATAACCATTTATATCTCGCTAGGTCAAATGATCCATACGATCTTCCGTGATCTACTACACACCGTATGATCTCCCTATCAATGAGATAAGAGGATAATTGCATTTGTGACACATGTTTGTTGATTCAGACAGGAGATGAACATACAACATTTATGATTCCCAGTATATTAACCAATCGACCATGTTCATAATATACCAATCATAATGCTTTCAGTATATAAATCCATCACAGCAAGGCTCTTGTGACCGCTCGAACCGCTCTTCTCTCAAACCTTTGTTTGAGGCGCTCTCTTTCTTCCTGACTTACTTTTCGAAATTCATGATTAAGGTGATCTGGAGAATCACACTCAAAGCATGTCCTTGGTTTTCTCTCTGTGGAACGAGAGGATGATGAAGTATGCTTAGCTTCTTTTGCTTCTTTTTCAGCTTTAGCTTCCAGCATCAACTTCTAAAGTTTTCGCATTTGCTGTTCGAGCTCACTAATCTTCAGGTCTTCAGGCTGCATGCTGGAGGATAGAACTACTTCCTTTGCTAGAGAAGCGGGAATAGGTCTTTCCTGATTGCAGAAGGGCTTCTTTGTCTTCCATTTGCTTGCATCTTTCTTAGCAAAATATGCTAAGTCTTCAGAGTTCACAGCGGTTGCTGATGAAGCTTGAGCCACAGCAGCCTCGTTCTTCTTTAATTGTTATATAATGAACTCATGAGTTTTGAGTTGAGTAAATACCTCGGATGTAGACATCTTGCTGAGGTCTTTCTCACTCAAGTTGGTCATCTTCACGAACCAGTCGCTCCTTGGGTAGAGTTTGGAGATGATCTTGTTGTTCATTTCTCCATTATCGTAAGTTTTACCCAGATTTTGGAGCTCTCCCATGATGGTGTTGAATCTTTCTTCCATTGCTTGTATGGATTCACCTACAAGCATAGAAAAAAACTCATACTTGTCAACAGCTACCTGTAGCTTGTTGCGCTTCATCTGGTCTGTCTCTTGGGAGGATTCACAAACGTAATCCCGAATTTCTTTGGCCGTATCAAAATCTAAAGCTTTATCTGCCATCAACAGCGGCAAAGAATCCAGGATTAGCTTCTTCGCTAAGTGCTCCAACTAAGCTCTCTTCTTATCTTCAACCGTGTATTCATCAAACGGCTTCACGACCATTTGAGGTCTCAGTTGTCCATCGGTAACTGGTCCTACAAAAGTGTTAGCTTTCATTATTTTTATTGTAAATTTTGCAAGAACATCCGCCATCTCCGCATGTATGCTTTGCAGCTGGATGGTGGCAAGCTTTTGCCATGACTTGAACTTCTCCTTTGTATACTTCGGCAAAGTATGATTCATCTTGTCAAGCTTGAAGTTCCTGAGCTATAGACACAATAGAACAAAATACAATGCAAGGAACAAACACAGATCTGGTCGAAGCGACTCAGAAGCAGCAAGTCTTACGATCTACCGCTCTGATACCACTTGTTGGTCCCTGATCAGAGTCGTCGTGGTGAGTATCGAACAACAAACACACACGAATGCAGCAAAATTCTAAATATTATCTTGCACTTAGTTCTTGTTAAATGTTTAAGCTCAGAATCGAACTTAGGGTTTTCTTCAAGTATACTCTAACAACTTCAGCTCCTAGGTTTTTAATCAATGAACAGAACCCAATAGAACAGTAAAGAACACGCAATATTTATAGTGGTTCAATCCAATAGATCTACGTCCACTCCTCAACAATATTGCTATGAATTTCACTAAAAATATATATGGAGTACAAGGAATCGCCGTTCACTAGTAGTAGGTAGTGAGCTTTCGACCTAGCCTCTACAAAGCTATCCTCCGATCCTCCAATCTCTTAGCAGCTGCAGCTGCAGCTCCAGTCAAGTCAAGGGCGCACCTTCGTAAAACATGTCCTTCGCTGGAATGGAGATTTTATAGTTTTCTCCAAACTTTGTCTGGTTTGCGGCTAAAGCCCATCGGAGTCAATTCTTTCTAGAAATGATTGCTGGATGCTTCCTCATTTGGAAGGTATCCCAATGATTGCAGATTCTTGAGCTAAGTCAAAGAATCTCTTCAATGTAGTGTCAAATATTGAATGGGGACACTACGACGGTTGTTGAGAGCTTTGAATATTCTCAGATGTGAGCTCTCAACTTTTTGACTACTCTTTTATGAAGGTTAGCTTTTGTATGTCGAATGAATCTCTTGTTCGAGTGTTTGGTCAACGGCTCCTTCGTCCAAGTGAGTAACTTGCTTTTTCATCATTTTCGGCGTGTACAGTGCCTTTTTACCTACTTTGGTTAAGACTTTCGTCCTTGGTTGTACTTTCCGTCAGAACGGGCATCTTTTGCAAGTATCTACTGAGTATCTCCTCAAGCATTCTATTAGAAAATGCTGGGAGTACTCTGCTAAACCTTTTGATTGTTAGGCTCTTCTAGCAATCTGCTCTTCAATCTGCTGACTCCTTCAGTATATGCGTCTTTTGCACATAAGTCTTTATCTGCTGATTGTTAATGCTTAGCAATGTGCTAGAATGCTAGCGAATGCTGACTCCTTCAGCATTCTGCTATCACTTGCTTCCGACTGCTGACCACTTGCCCTTAGCAGTCTCTTCCTTTAGCTTGTGATTGCAAACGCCTTAACAATCATTCTTCTTAGCACTTGACCGCTAATGTCTCTAGCAGTCATTCTCGTCTACTGATATCTCTAGCAGCTACCATCTGCTGAGAATACTTCTAGCATTCCAAGTTGCTTGAACTTGATATTCTTCGTTCCATATGCTGAATCCTTCAGCAGTCTTCTCAAGCACTTCCTAATCTATTACAACTCGATATTTTTCTTAAACAGGACAGTACATTGGAGTTGCTAGACTATGCTAGAATTCAGCAATGATTGACCAATTAAATAAGCTTTGATTCAACAAAACTTTTACAATATTGAACCTAAGGGAGGAATTCGCAATTAATTCCTAACAACTAGCAACTTTCGATGCTAGGTTTCAAATCACAACAGTCAAACAGTAAGTAATAAAATAGTAATGAACACACAAGATTTATAGTGATTTTATCTTAAAGATCTACATCCACTCCTCAGTCGTATAACTGAGAATTTCACTAAAAAGATATTTGAAATACAAGGAATTGCCTATCTCTTGTAGCAGGTAGTGAGCTTTCGACCTAGCCACTACAAAGCTATCCTCCGATGTTTAAATCTTTCAGTCAGCAGCTACGGCCAAGTCAAGGGCGCACGTTCGTAAAACTTGTCCTTCACTATAATGGAGGTTTTATAGTTCTCTCCTAAACTTTGGTTGGTTTTGGCAACAGCCCATAGGAGTCAATCCCTTTTCAGAGATGTGACTGCTGGATGCATCCTAGTATGGAAGGTATTCCAATGATTAGATTCTTGAACAAAGTCAAGGAATCTCTTCAAGATAGTGTCAGAAATTCAATGGGGGACACTATGGTTGTTGAGAGCTTTGAATACTTCTCTTTATGAGGGATCTCAACTGACTACTCTCTCTTTTGCTTTGTTCGCTTTTCAGTTGTTCAAGTGTTTGAATGAGCGAGAATGAGCGAGTAGTTGTAGTAGTAGTGTCTCTCTTTGTTGGACTTCTCTTTTATATCTGGAGATTTAAACTTTGAATCTCCAGACCCGTTAGACACAACGGTCTTCTCCGTCCAAAATGATCATTTGCTTTTTCTTCCTTTCTGGCGTGGTACAGTGCCTTTATACCTACTTCGGGTAAGGCTTTTGTCCTTTGCTATACCTTTTGTCAGAACGGGCGTCTATTGTGTCTTTACTTAGCATTCTATCGGAGAATGCTGGAAACCTTCTGCTAAGTCATTTGGTTCTTTTGATTGCTATGTACTTCTAACAATCTATCTTCGTAGCCAATCTGTTGATTCCTCAGCAGTTGCTTACTCACCACTTGAGTCTTGGTCCTTGATTGCTATATCTTCTAGCAATCTCTTTCGTAGCAGCGAATGCTGACTCCTTCAGCATTCTGCTATCTTCTTATTGTAGAAGCGAATGCTGACTCCTTCAGCGTTCTGCTATCTTCATTCTGCTGACTGCTAAGCAAATGCTCCTAGCACTCTCTTCTTTTCAGCATATGATTGCTAGCACCTTAGCAATCACTCTTCTTAGCCCATGACTACTTTCTTCCTTAGCAGTCATCCTTGTCTGCTTGACTTCTCTAGCAGCTACCATCTGCTGAGAATACTTCTAGCAATCTAATCTATTACAACTCGATATTTTTCCTAAGTGGGACATTACACGTGAGTTGCTAGGCTATGCTAGACTTCTGCAATGATCGACCAAACTACTAAGGCTTTGATTCAACAAAATCTTTTACAAATTTTGATCTAAGGGAGAATTACAACTAAATTCCCAACATTTGGTAGATAATATAAAGGGTTAAATGATACTCTTAATTTAAAGACTTACTTTTGATTCTTGATTAAGCCACCATTCTTATGCTCCAACGTATTCATCAAACTTGTTGAGCTTATCAAGATGTTAAATTTGATACTAAATTTGTAATAATTCCATCGTGTTTTGAGGAAAATATCGATGTTTAAATAAAACTCTTAATTTAAGGACTTATCTTTGGATTCTCGATCAACCGCCAATTCTAAAGCTCAAATGTTAGAACATATTTATAGAACTCATAGAGATGATTTATTTAATACAAAATTTTAATGAGTTCCATCATGTGTGGATGAAGATGTTGATATTTAAAGGAAACACTTCATTTATGGACATGTATAATGATTCTTGATCGACCCTTGATTCCAAAGCTAAATGTGTGCAACATTAATAGAACTTATTAAGATAATCTATTTTAGACTAAATATCAAAGAGTTTCATCGTGTGTATCAAAAGATATCAAGGTTTCAAGGAAACTCTTCATTTAAGGGCATTCTGATGCTCAAATGTGTGCTACTTTTAGAACTCTATGGATAATCTATTTGATTCCCAATTTCAAAGGTTTCCATCTTGTGTGGCTAAAGATATCGAGATTTAAAAGATCTGTGATTTTAATTTTCTAATTTAATTTTAAAAGTTCTTTTTTCTAAAAACAAAACTATTCTCAATAGGGAAATACTCAAACAATGATTTGAAAAACCATGCCCAATACAAGAAATTATTTCACTACATTTTTCCCTATAGGTTCGACAACCTTGGGGTTCTACAAATTTATTTGCCTGTTGTGTTATAATTATATGCAATTTTAGCATCGATCACTAATCGAGATGATCGATTTGATGCCAAATTTCAAAGAGTTCTATCTTGTGTGGAGGAAGATATCGAGGTTTCAAGAAAATTCTTCATTCCCAATAAATCTATGATTTTGATGCTCAAATATGTGTAACATACTTGTAGAACTCATCGAGATGTTCGATTTGATACCAAATTTCAAAGAGTTTCATAGTGTGTGAAAGGTGATTTAGTAGTTTATGCAACATCATTTAAGGACTTTTCTTTAAACTCCCATTCAAGCCTCAATTTTGATGCTCAAATATGTGCAACATAACAATACAATTCATCGAGATGATCGATTTGATATTTAATTTCAAAGAGTTTTGTTGAGTGTGGTAGAAGATATCTGGGTTGAAGAAAACTCATCATTTAAGGACTTATCTATTAATTCCTGATAAATCCATAATTTTGATACGAAAATGTGTGATACATACTTGTAGAACTCATCAAGACAATGGTTTTGATTCAATGAGTTTATCATTTATAGAAGAGGATATCGAGGTTTGAAGGAAACTCTTAAAATAATGAGATATTTTTAATTTTCGATGAACTAAATATCAATTTCAATACACAAATGTGTGCAACATATTTGTAGAACTAATGAAGACTATCAATTTCATATGAAATTACATAGACTTTCATTGTGTGTGGTAGTAGATTTCAAAGGATTAAAGGACACTCGAATGGGATTTTTACTTGTAAATTGAATTGCATTAATCCATTTGCTAAGTACCAATTATTAGATGTTTAAAATAATTACTATGTCTATTATTTAAACCTATGCTTCTATTGAATGCAAAAGAAGTTGTGCAGAATACCTAGATATAATTATCTCTGAACTATCGCACTGGGTTTTGATGTAGAACCCTTCTTGCACAAAACGATTCAATCATGAAATAATCACAATTAAATCTCAAGATTTTAATGAATTAAATCATAAATTGAAGAAGAGAGAGAAGAAGTATGATCCACCAAATCTGATCTTCCAATCTATATCCCTTGCTCCAATTCGGATATTTGGTTAAGATTCCGTCCGGATATGGTGCCAAATCGAGAACCATAATTTCCTTCCTTCAACTCATATCCCATCGCCTATAGCAACTCCTAATTCTCTAGTTTGATGTTAAGCAACTTATGCTCTACAAATTTATTAGCTTGTTGTGTTATAATTGTATGCAATTTTAGCATCGATCATTAATCTAGATGATCGATTTGATGTCAAATTTCAAAGAGTTCCATCGTGTGTGGAGGACAATATCGTGGTTTGAAGTAAATTCTTCATCTAACAACTTTCTCTTTTCATTTCCAATAAATCTATGGTTTTCGATGCTCAAATATGTGTAATAGACTTGTAGAACTTGTCGAGATGTTCGATTTGATACGAAATTTCAAAGAGTTTCATTGTGTGTGGAAGATGATTTAGTAGTTTATGCAACATCATTCAAGGACATTTCTTTAAACTCCCATTCAAGCCTCAATTCTGATGCTCAAATATGTGCAACATAACATTAGAATTCGTCGAGATGATCGATTTGATATTGAAATTCATAGAGTTTTCTTGACTGTGGTAGAAGATATCACGGTTGAAGAAAAACTCATGATTTAAGGACTAATCTATTAAATCGTGATAAATGTGTGCTACATACTTGTAGAACTCATCAGGATAATCGATATGATATCAAGTTTAAAAGTTTCCTAGTGTGTGGAGTAAGATATCCATGTTTGATGGAAACTCTTCAATTAAGGAGGACTTATCATTTAATTCTCGATGGACCCTTAATTTCAGCGCACAAATGTGTGCAATATACTTCTAGGTTTGATCGACTCGATCGAATTGATATCAAATTAAATCGTGTTGTATTGTGTATGGTAGAAGATATTAAGGTTTAAAAGAAACTCTTCATTGAAGGACATATCTTTTGATTCGTGAATAAGCCACCATTTTGATGCTCAAACGTATGCATCATCCTTGTAGAGATTATTGAGATGTTAGATTTGATACTGAATCTCCAAGAGTTCCATCGTGTCTGGAGGAAGATATCGTGGTTTAAGGAAAAATCTTAATTTAAGGGCTCATCTTTTAATTCTCGGTCAACCCTTGATTCCAAATCTCAAATGTGTGAAAAATATTTATACAACAAATTAACACGATCGATTTTTTACTAAAATTTTAACAATTGATTCGAGTGTGGAGGAAGATATTGAGATTTAACAGAAACTCTTCATTTTTTGATCTAAATTTTTATTATCAATCGACCCTTGATTCCAAAGATAAAATGTGAGCAACATATTTATAGAACTCATCGAGATAATCTAATTGATACTAAATCTCGAAGAGTTCCATCATGTATACAAAAATACTTAATGGTTTAAAGGAAACTCTTCATTTAAGGGCATTTCATTTTATTCTCGATCAAGCCATGATTCTGATTCTCAAAAGTATGCAATGTAGTACTTGTAGAACTCTTTGAGATGATCAATTTGATACCCAATTTCATTGATATCCATCGTGTATGCTTGATGTTATGGAGGTTTTAAAAAACTCTTCATTTAAAAACTAATCATTTTATAAGTGATTACGATGCTTAAAATATGTGCAACATATTTTTATAACTCATCAGACGATCGATTTGATGCTGGATTTTATAACTCTCGATTCCAAAGTTCAAATGTGTGCAACATATTTATAGAATTCTTCAAGACAATCAATTTGATACTAAATTTAAAAGAGTTCCATCATATGCAATTCAAGATATCAAGGTTTAAATAACACTCATCATTTAAGGGAACTTGATTTGATTCTCGATAAAGCTATGATTTTGATGCTCAAATGTGTGCAATATACTGGTAGAACTCTTAAAGATTATCAATTTAACACCCACTTTCATAGAGTTCTATCATGTGTCGTTTAAGATATTGAGTTGTAATGGAAACTCTTTATTTAAGAAGTTATCTTTTTTTGTTCCTGATCACTCTATGATTCTTGTGCTCAAATGTGTGCATCGTAATTGTAGAACTCATCTAGATGAATGATTTGATGACTAATTTCAAAGAGTTCTTTCGTGTGTGGAGGAAGATATCGAGGTTTAAAGGAAACTCTTCAATTAAAGGCATTTCATTTAATACTCTATTAATCCATGATTTTGATGCTCAAATGTGTGCAATATACTTGTAGAACTCGTAGAGATGATCGATTTGATACCGAATTTCATTGATTTCCATCGTGTGTCCTATTAGATATCAAGGTATAAAAGAAACTCTTCATTTAAGGACTTATCATTTTAATCATGATCACACCAAGATTAAGATGCTCAAATCTGTGCAATATATTTTTAGAACTTATTCAGATAATCGATTTGATGTCAAATTTCAATGAGTTCCATTGAGCATGGGGGAATATATCGAGGTTTAAAAGAAAATTTTATTTTAGGACTTGTCTTTCAATTCCCAATAAAACCATGATTTTAATGCTCACATATGTGTAACATATTTGTAGAATTCAACGAGAAGATTGATTTGATACCAAATTTCAAAGTGTTTTATGGTGTGTGGAGGATGATTTAGAGTTACATACAAAAGTCATCATTTAAGGACTTACAATCATGCAACGATTCTAATCCTAAAGTATGTGCAACATACAAATATAAGTCATCGAGACGAACGATTTGATACAAATTGCAATGAGTTTTGTTGTGTGTGGTAGAAGATATCATGGTATAAAGAAAAAGCTTCATTTAGACACTTATGTATTAATATAAGATAAATCCATAATTGTGATGCACAAATGTGTGCTACATACTTGTAAAACACATCTGGACAGTTGTTTCGATTCAAAGAGTTTCATCGTGTATAAAAGAGCATATCGAGGTTTGACGGAAACTCTTAAAATAATGACTTATTTTTAATTTTTGATTGACCATATATCAATTTCAACACACAAATGTGTGCAACATATTTGTATAACTAATGTAGACTATCAATTTCATATCAAATTACATAGAGTTTCAATGTGTGTAGTAGAAGACATCAAAGATTAAAGGACACTCGGATGGATTTTTACTTTTAAATTGAATTGCATAAATCCATTTGCCAAGTTCCAATTATTAGATGTTTAAAATAAATACTATGTCTATTATTTAAACATATGCTTCTGTTTAATGCAAAAGAAGTTTTGCGGAATACATGAATATAATTATCTTAGAACAATCGCGCATGGATTTGATGTAGAACCTTTCTTGCACAAAACGATTCAATCATGAAATAATCATAATTAAATCTCAAGATTTTAATTAATTAAATCGAAAACTGAAGAAGAGAGAGAAAAAGAATGATCCTCCAGATCTGATCTTCTGATCTATATCCCTAGCTCCAATTCGGATATCTGATGAAGATTCCCTCCGAATGTGGTGCCAATTGAGAAACAAAATTTCATTCCTTCAGCTCAGATCCCGCCGCCTATTGCAACTCCTAATTAACTTGTTTGATGTTAAGCAACTTATGCTCTTGTGGTGTATTGTTATCTGAGAGCTAAAGGGGCATTTATATGAAATTCTGAACCTAATTTGGCTTGAGCTTTTCATTGGTAAGACCAGAGACCAGCATGCAAACAAAATAGAAGGCCTATGAATTGATGAATTCTCATATTCAATCCAGAATATAATTAATTAATTATTATTGATTCATTACACAGAGAATCAATACTGTCTTATCTCTTTGTTACCGCGTTATGAGGAACGGATTGCATGGGCTCGGTAAATCCCCATATTTACGGATACATACATTCATTCATTAATTTAGGCTCTAACAAGCCTACAAATTAATTAACATTTTTATTCCTAAGTCATACCACTCAATCCATTTCACATATGCTTGAATTTAATTATCTGCAGGACTTAAGTATAGTGAACCGTTTGAACTTCTTAAGGAATGTCACCATCTTATACTTCATATGGTTACCTAACTACAGAAATAGAAGTCATTGACAAGATTCTATCACCCAAGATGCAGACATACAAGTACATGTAAGACTCTTCATCATAGCACCTCAAAGTGATACACAAACTTGCGTATACTTCTTCAACTTTCATTGTGCTTCAGATATCATCAAGCCATGGAAATCAAGATTCTGTTAATGTCAGATAAAAGAATCTATCTCAGTTAGGTCCTATCAATACATACCAAACAAACCAGCACATCTAGCTACCAATATAAGCCACTAATTACTGATTGTGCTTCAGCTTAAACTAAAAGTCTATCCTGGCACTATCTCAGCTGTGATAACCATTTATATCTCGCTTGGTGAAGCGATCCATATGATCTTTAGTGATCTACAACACACTGTGTGATCTCCCTATTGGCAAGATAAGAATATAGAGTTGCTTGCGATACATGTTTGTTAATTAAGATAGGAGATGATAATACAACAATAATGATTACCATTATATTAATAAAAAACTTTGTTCATAATATACGAATCGTAATGCTTTCAGTATATAAATCCATCAATCTCTCACTTATACTCATATCATTATACAAGTGCTTTCCAGAGTATACAACGCATCTATTCTAATCTAGGTATTGCATAGATCATCATGTGGTTGTCTTCACCCTCAGTCCAATGTTACAACCATGCCCCTCATAGACCTTCATTCGTAAAGCTTTTGTGAATGGATCTGCTAGGTTATCCTTTGTGTGTAACTTCTCAATTAGCAGCACATCAACCCTTGCTACGATTTCTCATATGATATAATACTTCCTCTATATGTGTTTAGTTTGAAGGGATTCGTGAACTGAATCACGAAGTCCGTTTGCCAAGATCGAGAATTAGAATATCAAAATAAATTGCTATGCCTATGATTACTCCTAGATGCTCTTATTGATTATGCATATGGGGGTTTATGCGGAATACCTGGATTGTAGAAACATGAAGAACGAGTGCCTAGATATTTGATCTTCGATCCTTTTTTTCCACGCAACAAGATTTATTCCAAAAAGATTGAGGAATTGAATCTATGAAAATTAAATAATAATTTTTGAAAAACAAAGTGGGAGAGAAGAAAGATCACCATCCTCCTGATTTGATCTTCTGATCTGTATCCCAACTTAATTCGAATATTTGGTGAAGATTTCCTTCGGATTCCTTGCGCAGATGAGAAGCAAAATTTTCTCCTCGTTTCTCAGATCTAGTCGATTACCACAGCTCCCAAAATACTGGTTTGCTGTGCTGCAACATATGATCTTGTGGTGTGTTGTGATCTGAGAAACTGAGGCCCATTTATAGGAAAATACTGGACTTCTATTGGGCCTGAGTTTTCAAGGGCCAGTCCAGGGACCAGAATGTAAATAGTAAATAATGCCTTACAATTAATTAATTCCTATATTCAACCCATAATATAGTTAATTAAATAATATTGATTCATTCCACCAGAGAATCAATATTGTCCTACGTATTTGCTACCACATTTTGAGGTACGGGTTGCATGGGCTCGATTTATCCCTACATTTAAGGTTACAGACATTCGTTAATTAATTTAAGCTCTCACAAGCTATTTAATTAATTAACATCTTATATTCCTGAGTCAATCCACTCAAACTTTTCACTTATGCTTGAATTAATCAGCCTGCAAGACTTTAGCATAACGAACCTTTTGAGCTGCTCAGGGAATGTCACCATCCTATACTGGATGTGGTTACCTTGTTCTGGTACCAAACAGTCATACACAAACCGTTATCACCCAAGATAAAGATATACAAGCTCAACTAAAGCCTTTCACTGCAACTCAAAGTGATACACTATCTGTGTATACTTTTGCACCTTCATATAAGCTTAGGTCCTTATCAATGTGTGTCCCACACTAGCATACCAAGCCATCCAAGATAAGATGCTTATTACCGCGTATGTTGCAACATACAACAACAGTTTTTCCTGGAACTATCTCAGCTGTGATAACTATTTACATCTCCCTAGATCAAACGATCCATACGATCTTCCGGGATTTACTACACACCGTCTGATCTTCCTATGAATGAGATAAGAGGATAATTGCATTTGCAATACATGTTTGTTTATTCTGACAGGAGATGAACATACTACATTTATGATTCCCAATATATTAACCAATCGACCTTGTTTATAATATACCAATCATAATGCTTTGAGTATATAAATCCATCATAGTTTCCTCTTGAGAATGTGCTTTACCGCAGTCTAGTGCTCCTGTCCAGGGTTAGACTGATATCTCGCTACCATGCCAATGACAAAGCAGATATCTAGTCTCGTGTAAAGCTTACCATACATGAGGCTTCCGATTGCAGAGGCATACATAATATTACTCATTTCAACTTACTCATTTTGTGTCTTAGCACAGTGATTCTTAGAAAGATGAATGCCATGTTTGAAAGGTAATAACCCTTTTTTGGCACTTTGAATGCTGAAACGAGCAACCACAGTATCCACATATGTAGCTTGAGGAAATGTCAACATCCTTTGTTGGCGATTGCATAAGACATTAACACCGAGGATGTATCTTGTATTCTCTAAGATCATTCATGTGGAACTATTTGGATAACCATGATTTTATGTCCGAACAATACTGATATGTGTGTAAAATGACCTATTTTTCGATGTGTGAGCGTGCATGTTTGTGGCCATTTTACCCTCATATCATATGTTTTTGTCGTTCTTTTGTTTTGTTATTGTATTTTCGTGTTTGAAATGATGTAGGATACATTTTGAGCATAATATAGAGTATTTTGGAGAGTTTTGGAGGAAAATCGTCCAAGTATGAAGTCCGAGGAGGCTATGTTCGATCGAGCGGTGCAAAAGGAGGAGTTTCGGGAGCTTGGAGGAGTTGCCCGGCCGAGCGGTGTGCAGGCTCGATCGAGCTGCCCGACAGAGAGCTCGCTCGGCCGGTCGGGGTGCAGGCTCGGCCGAGCCATGGAACAGAGACCTCGCTCGGTCGAGTGAGGCAGGCTCGGCAGAGCCAGGTCGGGTTTCTCCATTTCCCACGGATTTTCTGGAGGCTCGGGCGATCCGAGGCTCTGCTAGCTCGTCTATAAAAGGGGGAAACTCAATTAAATGAAGGACTTTTTGCCCAATTTGAGAATAACTGTCACTAACTTCAATCTAGATTCATCTCTACACTTCCTTCCCCACTTGAATCAAGGAGAACCAAGGAACATTCCATTGTATTGGTGGAATTTGAAGAAGGAGAATAGGTGGATTGGATTCAACGAAGGCAATCGTAGAAGATCAATTTTGACCTTGAAGCTTTGTAATGTCAATTCTTATTTCTCATCTTGTATTGCTTTTAATTCAAGGTATGATGAACTAAATTCCTTAGTGTGTGTTGTAATATGGATATTGTGATGGATTGAATCTTCTATGTTTGTTTAGTTTCTTATGAAGTCTTGATTTGCACTTGAGCTTGTTTATACCCATTAGATGTAGGTAATAGCCAATCTATAGGTAGTTGATGTGAACGTTGCAGCCAATACGCGGACGAAATCGTCGTGATAAGTGCATAATCATATAGTTTTAGTTCCAATCCATGTGCAGAGCTAGGATTATAGGGCAATAATCGACGGTCGGTTGGGAGTGAGTTAGGGATCGATAACGTAGCCGTTTGAGATTTCTAATTTTATCAACGGACAATTCACCGGTATAAAGGGGATTGACTAGGAAAGAGTCGGTTGCTCAACTTCATAGGAATTAAAATCCGTTTACAACATAGCTTGATTTAATTTGGATCAATTAAAGTTTACAAACACTCACTTCTTTCTAAGATTGTTGGACTTGTTACTCTAATCTACCCAAACATTTGATAAAAGTAAGTGATTGTTAAAGTTTGTAAATTGTTGAATGTTTGATTGTGTGCAATTGTAGTTTAGTTTGCAATTCCTAGCTTGATAGATAAAGAAAATCAACGACAATTGTATTGCCTAGCTATTAATACATCTTCATACGAGTAAATAATTTCCACGAGAGCAAATAGAAAAGAACTTGGATTGATAATTTAACGTGGAATTGTGTGTCAATTTACACAACTGTCACGTTTTTTGGCGCCGTTGCCGGGGAATCTTTTAGTAGGTCTAGTTGTATTATTTAAAGTGGAAGTATGGTATGCTAGGTGTTTGAGGAAATGCTTGTGTGAATATTTTTACTAAGATTGTTTTGTTTGTTATTTGTGTTTGTTTGTTTTTGTTGGATTGTTTACTTGTAATTGGTTTTGTGGATTTTTCCTAGGTAGTTTATGATCACTCGATCAAAGGCTAGAGAGCTTGAGGTAAGGAAACTTCAAGAAAGAAGAGCACATATTCAAATTGATTTTGAGATGGCTAATCATGGAGAAGACACGGTTAGGATAGAAGAGTTGGAAAGGCAACTCGAGTTGATGAAAGCCATGATCAATGAGAGGAATGGTCCGAGGAGATCATTACAAAATCTTTTTTCGACCTCAAGGTGAACCGTTAATGGGAGGTTTTCAGTTAGGAGTAAATGCCACGCAATTTGAGATAAAGCCACAGTTGGTCCAAATGATACAAAACAACCAATTTGGGGGGCACATAACCGAGGATCCAAATATTCATATATCTCAATTTTTGGAGATTACTGATACTATAAAGATCAACCAAGTGCCTCAAGATCAAATACGGCTGCGGTTATTCTCATTCTCTTTGAGAGATGGTGCTAGGAAATGGTTCGAAGGCTTGGACAAATCAAATATTATCACTTGGGAAGACTTGAGAGAGAAGTTTCTATTCAAATTTTTCCCACCAAGTTTGACTTTGAAGAGAAGGGCTGATATCACATCGTTTGGGCAAAGATACGATGAACCTCTATACGAGGCATGGGATAGGTTCCGAGAGCTTCTACGAAAATGCCCAAGACATGGACTTTCTCGGAGTTAACAGATTTGCCAATTCTACGGGGGATTAAACTATGAAATGAAAGTGATGTTAGATGCTTCATCGGGAGGAGCATTTCTTGATCTTGAAGAGGAAGAAGCTTGGAGGACAATTGAGAAAATGGCTAAGAATAGTTTCCATTGGCCTAAGGAACGCAAGGACTATCGATCGGTTAGGTCGGTAAATGAGGCCAAGGAAAGTGAAAAATTCAAAGAGCAAATTGCGCTCATGCAAAAGAAGCCTGATGCATTGTCTACATCGGGAAATAGAAATGAGGATATGATGGTAGTTCGGCATGAAGAGTCGCATCCGGAGAGTTTGAATTTTGTGAATCAAAGAATGGGGTTCAATGCTCGTCCCCAATACAATCCACAGGGGAACATGTACTATCATCCGTCCAACCGTTTTCACCCGAATTTTTCCTATGCTAATCCAAACAACGCTCTCAATCCTCCATTAAAAATTGAAGGGGGAAGTAGTAGCCAAGGATATGCTGGGGGAAATAGTAGGTATGCAAATCAAGAACCAAGAAGAAATCCTAATGAGCATTGGACAAGAGATTTGAAAAGTATGACGGCATGTTTGCCGAGATCCAACTTCAAATTTCCTCGATTGCAAAACAACTAAGTGGGAAGCACCAAGCTGGGAAGTTTCCGAGTGATACGGAAACTGTGCAAAAGAAGGGTTGTAATATGGTAGAAGGAGAAAATAGAATGGAAGAAAAGTTGGAAGTAATGACTCCTAAGTTGGAAATGGTCGAGGTGAAAGGAGAGTTGGAAGAAGAAATTGATGAAGGGAAGTTAGTTGAAGTTAAGCAAGTGGAAGCAATTGAGAATGTGCGAATTGGGGAGGTTAAGTTTTTTTAGTATGTCAAGAAGGGAGACATAGAGATGCCTCTACAGGAAAAAATAGAGAGAGTGCCTATGCTCGACAAATTTGTTGGTAAAGAAGAAGTATTCGAAGATGGTATTAGTAAGTTTGAAGAGAAGAACATTGCTAGTAAGAAAGAAGATCCCGGAGGGTTAGTAGTTGGATGTAAGATTGGAGAGAAACATATTGAGAAGACCTTGTGTGATTCCGATGCAAGTGTCAACATTATGTCATGGGATTTGTTTAAGGAGTTGGAGGTTGGAAACTTAAAACCAACAAGTCAAATGCTTCAATTGGCTAACCATGCTTTATTTTGCCCAAAAGGGGTAGTTGAAGATGTCCATGTCGAGGTATTGACGTTTACCTTCCCGGGGGATTTCCTTGTTGTAGATATGAAGTTCAAAGGGGGTATTCAACTTATTTTTGGAAGACCGTTCTTGCACACGGGTGATGCTCTTTTCGATATGAAGCATGGTGAACTCACGTTCCGTTGTTGTGGCAAGGAAGTGGTGTTTTCATTACCTCCGAAGAAAATTGATGTTGATGAAATTGAGAAGGTTGTAAACAAAAAGAGAATGAAGGATGTGTTGGAACCAAACTTAAAGAGTATGAATGAGGAAGAAGAAGCATGCAAGGATCCGGGGGATGATGAAGTTCTCGATCAAGTTCAACTCAAGAAAGCTCGTGTGGATACGGATCCACCAAGGACTGCCAGAAAGAAGCTTCGTTTCCCCGAAGAGTGCGTTGAGGTATGCCAAGGAATGAGTTTCGGTTCCGCACCTTTCGATCATGATTGAGATGAGGTATGATCGTCGAGCTATCTACGTTAAACAAGCACTTATTGGGAGGCAACCCAATCTTTTAAAATTTGTTCTTTTGCGTAAGTGAATAATGGTTAGGTTTATGATTTTTTTTGGAATAATATGTTTGTTATTTTGAAGGATTCTTAATTGTTGTGGTGCTACAATTTCGTGTGAAGAATGTGTGTATGAAGGATAGGCAAGGATGGAAGGCTACATGATTAGCAAGTTGTCGGAAAAGGGCAAAAAGAGGCATGAACGAGGGAGCTCGGCCGAGCGCTTGGCAGGCTCGGCCGAGCTAAGCAACAGAGCTGATGCTCGGTCGAGCTCAGGGCAGGCTCGGCCGAGCCTTGCAACAAACCCCTCGCTCGGCCGAGCCATCTCGTGCTCGGCCGAGCCATGCGCAGTTTTAAAAGCTCGGTCGAGCTTGTTGCTCGCCCCATTTGCAATCCGGTCGAAATTTTACTTCTCAAATTCTCTTATTTACTTTTGTTCATTGAATTGTCCCAATTTCACCTTCCAATTTTTGTCATGGCTAGCAAGAGAGCAAGGAGTGAATCGTCTTCTTCGAGTAGGTTCCCCAAGGGTTTTGATGAGGAAGAAATCGCAAAATTCAAAAATTTGGAGAATAGGCAAATCGTGGGCACGAAGTATTTGTGCAAAGAGACATTGAGAGCCTTAAAGCTCAAGGATGATGTATGGAGTCTCCTTACGGGCATTGGTTGGAAGAAGGTGCTCTCGGCGAAGTGGCCTGGCTACATGGAATTGTCAAGGGAGTTTTTAGCATCAGTAACGATCATGAAAGGAGCTGGGGGAGTCCCACTATCGATGAAGTTCAAACTTCAAGGTAATGAACATTTTTACCAACGTGCTCAAGTTGATGAAATATATGGTTGTGGCCTTGATTCTGTTTTCTTGCATGAGGATGTAAATTTGGGGGACTTTTGGGAAGAAATTTCGGGCATTTCATCTGGTTCAAAATTTAATATTAAGGATTGTCATTGTACAGCTATTAAGAATCCTGTGATTGGATACATTCATAAGTTTGTTGGTGGTTCAGTGTGCGGGAGATATGAGTCGAGTAATATTATTACTGTTAAATTGTCTATGCTCTATGCTTTAATGCATGGGATTAAATTCTCTTTGGGCGGGAATGTTAATGGATGCATGGAGTAAGGTTGCGAGCACAAGAAGTCGTTCTTTCTGTTGTGGAATGATTACTCCAATCTTTATGAAACTCGGTGTGGAATTAACAGGCAATTATGCTCCTGCTGTCTTTCTTGATACCCATTCTTTATTGGCCGGGAGGTTTCTAGTACCTGACCCTCGTGGTACTAATTATTATTATAAGTGTGGGGATAAGGTGTTGGAGCTTCCTTGTGAGGAGTTGACAACGGGTAAAGATTTGGGAGACCGTTCGAATTGGTTGTTTAATTCTAAGGATCACCAGGGTTCCGTTGGAGTTTTGTCCTCATATGGATATTTCTCTTCGTTGGCTTGCTTGAGAGAACACGGTCAGTTGCAGGATGCCGGCCCGAGTACACGAGTGCCCCTACAGCATAGACAGTCTTCAGTCACAGATTGGATGCAGCAAATGATGACGATGCTCACTAGGACAGCTGAGTCTGTCAATTCTTTGTCTTCTTTGCAGGGTATGGATATGAGAATATCTTCCATTCATGATGATTTTGCCACTTTCCGGGAGGGTTATATGGTGGATCAAGCCACTGTCGCTTCTAGATTTGACAGACTTGACCGGAATGTAGAGACCTTGCAGGAAGATGTGAGTGAGCTGCAGCGCCGTGTGCCTATTCCATATGCTTGACGTCCTCGTCAACCACCACCAGCAGACTAAAGGGAGTGCGAGCGCATCGGGTACCTTTTTACAAACTTAGTCTCACTTGACTAAGTTTGGGGGGAGTGGTCGGTATCCGGTGCTCTCTTCTGGTTCACTTCTCTTATCTCTATCTTTATCTTTAGTCTAGTTTAGATTTAGTTGTTGAATTTGAAATAATATTGATCTTCGATATGGTTGTGATTCGATATTGATATACTTTGGTGAGGATGGATGTTAATTGATTTGTTTTTATGGAATGTTCTGATGAATCATGGTGAGCTTGCATGTGTTTAATTCTGTCTATTTGGTTTTGGTATGTGGATGTATAATGGTATGGAATGAATGGTGGTGCTAGTGGATTAATGTGTTAATTTTTGTTGAAAGATTGGTTTGTGGTAAGATGGTGGACATGAGAGTTTTATTGGTTTTATTATGCTCAAAATTTTTGGTGGTGTTGTATTGTTGTTTAGTAGGTGCAAATAAGGAATGGAGAGCGGTGATCGTGTCTATCGATGGGTAACGCCTTCTACCGTTCCTCTTACCATTTAGTTTCAAATTGAATTGTGTTGGCATGTAGAATGTTAGTTAGGTTGTTGTGTGCTTGTCGTGTGTGCATGATGAACCCAAATGCAAATTGGAGATTTGAATCATGATCTACTTTGTAAGGCTAAAATTTGCTTCGACCAATGATAGGGCATAATCTAGTTGTTAAGGTATGCTTAAATTAAACTTTCGAATTGCCGAGTTTTGTGCGAGGTTAATGCCTAGGACTTGACAAAAGCCGAGAGTTTTTTAGCCTTGATATTGTCATATTCTTTTTGATTGAGAGTGGCAAGTTTGAGAGTACAAAATCTAGAACTTGAATATATTCTCTATCTATTGGGCATGAGTTTGGTAACTAAAAAATGATCTTAGGACATCGATTCTTAGGTCCTCCTTTCACTTTGGAAGTATAAGGTTGTTGATATCATAATTTTGCCGTTCATACCCTTGTTTCCCGTGATTGCTTAAATGGAGAATTTTCGTTGAAAATATTAGGACAAAACTTGGGGGGAATGAGCGTATGAGGGTGAATATGAAGATGAGAGTTGGGATGGGAATCGTTTGGAAATCCTTAAGTTGTGATTTGAGGCAATAAAAGTATTGAGTGTAGGATTGATTTGAATCCTAGAAAAATGGGTACCAACAAAAAAATTTGGGTACTTAAAAAGAAAAAAAAGAAGAACAGAAAGAAAAGCATCATGAATGAAAAAAAATGAGGGTGCTAGAAAAAGAAAATGAGAAATGAAAGAAAAGAAAAAAAAAAGAGAAAGGGAGGAAAAAAATTTATGAGAATTGTGATTGAAATGCCTCAAGGTTAGAAGTGGATTGAAGAGAATAAGTTTGGGGGTTTTGGGATTTGGATAAGTTCGTCACTTTAGCCCAAAACCACCTACCTTTTAGTAAGCCACGTTATAACCAAAAACAAAGACCTTTTTGATTTTAAGAGCCAACTCATTGTAGTATAGTGGTGAGAATTGTTTCAATCCAATGGAAATTGTGCTCGATATCTTGTGAATGAGTAAATTCATCAAACCCTAAACACGTAAGGGAGTGCTTTCATTTCTTTATCCAATGTTGATGAGTGGTTTAGTCCTTAGCATTAACCGTGTCACAAAGTTAGGTGATAATCTCGTTCGATAAGAGCATGCCAAGATGACTATGATGAGCTGTGAGGTTTTTTGATGAGATTTATTGATTGCTATACTTTGTTTTGATTGAGGACAATCAAAGGTTCAAGTTTGGGGGATTATGATATGTGTGTAAAATGACCTATTTTTTTATGTGTGAGCGTGCATGTTTGTGGCCATTTTACCCTCATATCATATATTTTTGTCGTTCTTTTGTTTTGTTTTTGTATTTTTGTGTTTGAAATGATGTAGGATACATTTTGAGCATAATATAGAGTATTTTGGAGAGTTTTGGAGGAAAATCGTCCAAGTATGAAGTTCGAGGAGGCTATGTTTGCCCGAGCGGTGCAAAATGAGGAGTTTCGGGAGCTTGGAGGAGTCGCCCGGCCGAGCGGTGTGCAGGCTCGGCCGAGCTGCCCGACAGAGAGCTTGCTCGGCCGGTCGGGGTGCAGGCTCGGTCGAGCGAGGCAGGCTCGGCCGAGCCAGGTCGGGTTTCTCCATTTCCCACGGATTTTCTGGAGGCTCGGGCGATCCGAGGCTCTGCTAGCTCATCTATAAAAGGGGGAAACTCAATTAAATGAAGGACTTTTTGCCCAATTTGAGAATAACTGTCACTAACTTCCATCTAGATTCATCTCTACACTTCCTTCCCCAGTTGAATCAAGGAGAGCCAAGGAACATTCCATTGTCTTGGTGGAATTTGAAGAAGGAGAATAGGTGGATTGGATTCAACGAAGGCAATCGTAGAAGATCAATTTTGACCTTGAAGCTTTGTAATGTCAATTCTTATTTCTCAACTTGTATTGCTTTTAATTCAAGGTATAATGAACTAAATTCCTTAGTGAGTGTTGTAATATGGATATTGTGATGGATTGAATCTTCTATGTTTGTTTACTTTCCTATGAAGTCTTGATTTCCACTTGAGCTTGTTCATACCTATTAGATGTAGGTAATAGCCAATCTATAGGTAGTTGATGTGAACGTTGCAGCCAATACGCGAATAGAATCGTCGTGATAAGTGTACAATCATATAGTTTTAGTTCCAATCCATGTGCGGAGCTAGGATTATAGGGCAATAATCGACGGTCGGTTGGGAGTGAGTTAGGGATCGATAACTTAGCTGATTGAGATTTCTAATTTCATCAACGAACAATTCACCTATACAAAGGGGATTGATAGGAAAGAGTCGATTGCTCAACTTCATTGGAAGTAAAATCCGTTTACAACATAGCTTGATTTAATTTGGATCAATTGAAGTTTACAAACACTCACTTCTTTCTAAGATTATTGGACTTGTTACTCTAATATACCCAAACATTTGTTAAGAGTAAGTGATTGTTAAAGTTTGTAAATTGTTGAATGTTTGATTGCGTGCAATTGTAGTTTAGTTTGCAATTCATAGCTTGATAGATAAGAAAATCAACGACAATTGTATTGCCTAGCTATTAATACATCTTCATACGAGTAAATAGTTTCCACGAGAGCAAATAGAAAAGAACTTGGATTGATAATTTAACGTGGAATTGTGTGTCACTTCACACGACTGTCACTACCTCCACTTTGTTGCCAAATAGTATAATATCATCTAAATAAAGTCCAAGGAACACCACACTTCCACTAACATAAACGGTATATCGCCATATTTACGCATACATACATTCATTCATTAATTCAGGCTCTAACAAGCCTACAAATTAATTAACATTTTTATTCCTAAGTCATACCACTCAATCCTTTTCACTTATGCTTGAATTTAACTATCTGCGGGACTTAAGTATAGTGAACCGTATGAACTTCTTAAGGAATGTCACCATCCTATACTTCATATGGTTACCTAACTACAGAAATAAAAGTCATTGACAAGATTCTATCACCCAAGATGCAGACATACAAGTACATGTAAGACTCTTCATCATAGCACCTCAAAGTGATACACAAACTTGCGTATACTTCCTCAACTTTCATTATGTTTCAGATATCATCAAGCCATGGAAATCAAGATTCTGTTAATGTCAGATAAAAGAATCTATCTCGGTTAGGTCCTATCGATACATACCAAACAAACCACCACATCTAGCTACCAATATAAGCCACTAATTACTGATTGTGCTTCAGCTTAAACTAACAGTCTATCCTGGCACTATCTCAGCTGTGATCACCATTTATATCTTGCTTGGTGAAGCGATCCATATGATCTTTAGTGATCTACAACACACTATGTGATCTCCCTATTGGCAAGATAAGAAAATAGAGTTGCTTGCGATACATGTTTGTTTATTCAGACAGGAGATGAACATACAACATTTATGATTCCCAATATATTAACCAATCGACCTTGTTTATAATATACCAATCATAATGCTTTGAGTATATAAATCCATCATAGTTTCCTCTTGAGAATGTGCTTTACCGCAGTCTAGTGCTCCTTTGCAGGGTTAGACTGATATCTCGCTACCATGCCAACGACAAAGCAGATATCTGGTCTCGTGTAAAGCATACCATACATGAGGCTTCCGATTGCAGAGGCATACAGAATATTACTCATTTCATCTTACTCATTTTGTGTCTTAGCACACTGATTCTTAGAAAGATGAATGCCATGTCTGAAAGGTAATAACCCTTTTTTGGCACTTTGCATGCTGAAACGATTAACCACAGTATCCAAATATGTAGCTTGAGGTAATGTCAACATCCTTTGTTGGCGATTGCATAAAACATTAACACCGAGGATGTATCTTGCTTCTCTAAGATCATTCATGTGGAACTATTTGGATAACCATGATTTTATGTCCGAACAATACCTCCACATTGTTGCCAAATAGTATAATATCATTTCTTTTATTATTATTATTTTAATTTAATTTTTTTTACTTGATTGAACTTACTTTGTGCTAGGCGCTTGGAGCTCTGAGTTGGACAACCTGCAAAACTTAAAGTAATCTCAAGTAAATATCATAATTAAAATTAAATTAATACTCCCTCCATCACAGGACACTCGCAACGTTTTCCTTTTTGGTCCGTCCCAGAACACTTGCAACATTTCTTTTTTTGGAAAGTTTTTATTAATTAATTAACCACTTGACCTACTCTACTCCAACCCCACTATCTCTCATACCCCACTATCTCTCCTAATCATTAACCTACTAATCATACCCCACTAACTCTTCTAATCACTTTTTCTTAACCTCTGTGCCCGGTCAAACGTCTCAAGAGACCCGGGACGGAGGGAGTAATAATTAAGATACTAACTATAATAAAAAAAAAGATTTGGGGTATTGCATTCTTCCCTACTAAAAAAAGTTTGTCGTCAAAATTAACCTTGTAAGTCCTTAAAGTGGGGATAACGAGCTAGAAATTCATCATCCTTCTCCCAAGTAGCTTCCTCGGGTCTGTGCCTACTCCATTGCACTTTGACAAATGTCATCTCTCAATTTATAAGGTTATGAACTTTTTGATCTAAGATAGTAATTGGAGTCTCCTCATAAATCTAATCTTGAGAAAATTGAAGGTTTTCATGAGAAATCACGTGCTTAGGGTCTGAAATATATTTCCTAAGTGACGACATGTGGAAGGCATCATGAAACCCGGCTAAGTTCGGAGGTAGAGCTAAACGGTAAACAACATTTCCAATCCTTTCAAGTACTTCAAACGGTCCCACGTAGTGAGGGTGCAATTTTCCCTTCTTGCCAAATCTAGTTACACCTTTCATTGGTGCTATTTTCAAGAACACTTTATCTCCTACTTCAAAGTGTATATCCTTTCGCTTTGGGTCGGCATAAGACCTTTATCGATCTTGGGCTGCTTTAATTCTTTCCCTAATCTTAGCAATCACTCCAACAGTCCGCTCAATAATCTCAGGACCTAGAATACGCCACTCGCCATCCTCTTCCCAATGAATTGGCGATCTACACTTTCTTCCATATAGCGCTTCATAAGGTGCCATTCCTATTGTAGCCTGGTAGCTGTTGTTGTAGGCAAATTCCACTAATGGTAAATGATTCTCCCAACTTCCCCCTAGGTCGAGAACACAAGCACGAAGCATATCTTCCAAGATTTGGATTGTTCTCAGACTGGCCATTTGTTTGTGGATGGTACGCTGTGCTAAAATTAAGCTTTGTGCCTAAAGCTTCGTGAAGACTTCTCCAAAATCATGACGTAAACCTTGTATCACAATCAGATACAATTGATACTAAAACTCCATGAAGTCTTGCAATCTCATCAATGTAAAGTTGAGCTAATTGATCCAAGCTATATGTCATCTTCACTGGAAGAAAGTGAGCTGATTTTGTTAGCCTATCAATAGTTACCCAAATTGCTTATGACCTTTGACTGTACGAGGTAATCCAACCACAAAGTCCATCGCAATATGTTCTCATTTCCACTCGGGAATATCAAGAGTATTAAGTAATCCAGAAGGCCATGGATGCTCACCTTTTAGTAGCTGACATGTAATACACCTTCCTACAAAATCCCCTATGGATTTCTTCATATTTTGCCACCAGTAGACTAGTTTCAAATCTTTGTACATCTAGGTTCCTGCGGGATGCACGGAATACGGAGTACTATGCACTTTTTCAAGTATCTCCCGTCGCAACTCTTCATTCCTGGGTACACATCACCTACCTTCAAAAAGGAGTGTCCCATCATTTGTAATTGTGAATCCTTGTATAGTACCATTAAGCGCGTAGCAATGGTAGAACAACGAGTGCTGCTAAAACTTCCATTGTGGTGTTCGGTGGAATCACCACTTTTAAATTTAATCTTTCGAATTCTTTAACTAGCTGCTCGTGCTTCGTGGGAAGTGCCTTCAAGATAGCTTTTTCTGCTCAACGCATCGACCACTACGTTTGCCTTTCCAGGGTGCAACTGTATTGTGCAATCGTAGTCCTTGACTAGTTCCAACCATCTTCTTTGGCAAAGGTTCAACTCCTCATGAGTGAAGAAATATTTTAAGCTTTTATGGTCGGTGTAGATTTCAACTTTGCTTCCATATAGATAATGCCGCCATATTTTCAAAGCATGAACTACTGCTGCTAGCTCTAGGTCATGTGTTGGATAGTTTTGTTAATGGTGCTTTAATTGTCTCGATGCATAGGCTACAACTTTGCCATGCAGCATCAACACACATCTTAAACCTTGCCTTGAGGCATCACTATAGATGACAAAGCCTTTTGTCCCATCAGGCATGGTCAACACTAGAGCCGACACAAGTCGATGCTTTAGCTCTTGGAAACTTTTCTCACATTGATCACTCCAAATAAATCTCTCACACTTACATGTTAACTTTGTTAAAGGTCCAACAATCTTCGGAAAACCTTATATGAATCTCCTATACTATCCAGCCAATCCTAGGAAACTCCGAACCTCCTTCGCATATGTTGGAGTCCTCCAGTTGTTAACAGCCTCTACGTTGGTCCGATCAACCTCTACACCGTTAGCGGTTACTACTTGCCTGAGAAATGCAACTTTATCTAACCAGAATTCACACTTATGAAACTTTGCGTACAACTTTTCTTTTCTCAAGGTCTCCAAAATAATCTTCAGATGCTCAATATGTTGCTCCTTGTTCTTCGAGTAAATTAGAATGTCATCAATGAAAATAATCACGAACCTATCAAGATATGAGTGGAACACACGATTCATCAAATCCATGAAGACGCCAGGAGCATTGGAGAGTCCAAATGGTACGACTGTGAATTCATAGTGCCCATACCGTGTTCTAAAAGCAGTCTTTGGAATATCTATCTCTTTGATCTTAAGCTGGTGATATCCAGACCTAGAGTCAATCTTGGAAAACACCCTAGCTCCCTTCAATTGATCGAGCAAATCTTTGATTCTCAGCAATGGATATTTGTTCTTAATACAAATAATATAGTTGCTCCCCATGGTGACACACTTGGTTGAATGAATCCAATGTTACGCAACTCTTGAAGTTGAATTTTGAGTTCCTGCAACTCCTTTGGAGCCGTTCTATATGGTGCTTTCGATACAGGTGTTGCTCCTGGCACCAAGTTAATTGCAAACTCTATTTGTCGATCAGGAGGGATTTCAGGTAGGTCTTCGGGAAATACATCAGCATAATCCTTTCCCACTGGCACTTCTGATAGCTTAGTTTCAGACGCTATGGCTTCCATCATGCTAACAATGAATCCTTCAAATACTTCTTTCTTCAGAATCTTTATTGTTTTCATTGCACTTATAATCTTCGGTGTAGTTTTTGCCTTTGCACCAAGAAAATTAGTTTTGGTTCCCTAGGATAATTGAACTCAACCTCTCGTTCATGACATTTGATTATAGCATTATTCTTTTCCATCCAATCCATTTCAAGGATTACATCAGGATCTCACATTTCTAAAATACGGAGATCGACTTTGATTTATTTTTCATTTATATCTATCACTATGTTCCTTGCCATCGATTTAGCTACAATTTCAGCTAGTTTTCATGCAACCACCATGTTCATGATTAAGAAAAACCAAAGAACACAAACATACAACACCAAAGTACACTTCAATAGCATCTTCCCTAATTGTTCTTCATCACGTCGCATAAAACAAAGAAATAGTACATACCAAAATTATTAGAGACACCGTCACCATTTCCCCGACTTATTCTTTCTTAAATAGCTAAAAGAATTAAAAAAAAAAATTAGAGTTTACTTGTGATGGAGAAAAGATAGAGCAGAAGAGACGAGAGAGGTATCAAGAGGGAGAGGGAGACGCAGGAAAATGGGGAGAAAATTTTTTATATATATATTTGAATGTGTGGCTGCCGACAAAATCCCTCGCCTTTAATTTCTTTCCTTTTTTTAATATTATTATGGAAATATAATTTAATTCAATGACTTTTTTTTAAAGTATCCTAGATATTTAAGTTAACTTTAATATTAATATTTATTATTATTCAATTATTTTGTTATCAAAATATTTTAGATATTTTAGCCAATTAATATTTTATATGTATTTTTTTAATACTAAAAATCTAGAACATTCTTAATTCTAGATTTATACATTACTTTTACTATTATTATTATTTTTTTTTTTTACTTGATTGAACATACTTTGTGCTAAGCGCTTCGAGCTCTGAGTTGGACAACCTGGAAACCTTAAAATAATCTCAAGCAAATATCTTAATTAAAATTAAATTAATAATAATTAAGATACTAATTATAATAAAATGATTTAGGGTATTACAAGAGCCATTCTCGAGGACTCTTGGTAATTTATCTTAATAAGCAGACAAATGAGCTAAAATTCTCTTTCCTCAACCCGTCGAGGACTTTTCCACTAACTTGGCGAGTATATTTACTTGCCAAAGGCATACTAGATTTGCTTGCAAAATCTTCGACCTTAGTAGCTATCATTCGTCTTCCTCTGATCTAGTGGAAAGATTATATTTATCTTAACGATACTGATTTGGTACTTATTTTCAAGCAATGTCGATCCCACTTCTTCTCAAGTGAACTGGTAATACTATTCGAGTATCCATAAACCCCTTTGTGATTCTCTCTCTTGTGGTCAGCTTATCCGACAAGCCGATACGTCACAAGCTAAGTCTTATCAAAATCTGCGCACAAGATGCGCTCTAAAAGTCTTTCTCCGAAACTGAAACCCAAATCCTCGATTTCGGAGGAACTCACAGTGCCTTTCTGAGTTGGCGGTTATCATTATCAAAAGACCGTGATTATTGGAAAGGTTGAGCAGTGGCACTGATGCCTTAAAAGACAATAATTACAATTTACGCACAGATGTACCCTCCTTCATTTGGGGCAATATTGTGAACTGAGATGGCATCATGCCACTGACTAGGTTTATCATTGTCCTAGTCATTGCCCTCTCCTCCTATGCATTTCAGTGTTAGAAAACAAGTTGAAACTCTTCGCACATTTAGTTGTTACACAAGAACTCAATATTCCCCGATACATTTTCAACCCACGCTTATTGCAAATCTCTCATAAGTAGCCACTTGGTGCGCGTCTCACAATTGCAAAATTAAAAATTGATTAAGTTCATCGCGAGGAATATTGTTGTCAATCGATATAAAATAGCATATCATACTATATGTATGAACCATGCTGAAAATTTCTTAGTAAATAGTGCACCTGCCTCACCAAGGCTTTATGCGAGCACTCACATCATGCTAGTAAGGTTTAGTATATCCGTGATACAAGTCCCACAAGCTAATCTCGTAATCAAACTTTAACCATAGGGTTTGCAAACCCAAGTGGACTCAATCCCAACCATTTGAAATTGATGATTTCGTATTAATACTCAATCGAGGCGTTCTCAACTTCTTCTGGCCATAGCCATTAATACTTAGCAGAATCAATATCCTTTCATAGATCACAAGTTGGAGGTAATACTTATCATAGTCCAACTTTCTCGTGAAATCCTCCTTGGCATGTCGAAGTTTTCCTTAAACTATGGTCTTACCAAAAATAGCATCTTAGTGCCGCTACGGTTCTCCGGCGCATTGCATTTAGGATCCGGAAAGATTCCTATACATAAAATATCTTTTCGTGTGAGAGTCCTCTGATTGATGTTTTCATGACTTGTCGGGCATTCTGCACAGTTCGATGCTCATCTCATCAACTCATAGATATCTCAAGGAAATTGTGTAAGTCCATAACTAACATTGTCTTAAGATATTTCTCAATCTTTCAGGTTTTCTTGAACCAGACTGGAGATTCAATCCAAAACTTATTCTCTGGGTTGCACCCAGCTCAACAATATCCATAGACTTGTTCATATCTTACTCAAATCACAAGGTTGAGCTATATCAACATATTACTAACTCCATTTCAACTTCTCATCCAATCAGGTGCGATGGAACTTACAACAACGAGCTCGATCATCTACTATGTTCGAGTAGTAATGATTCCGCCAAGAAAACAAAATTTAAATTAGTTCATTTATGCTCGCGCGAACAGAACATGACTCAAACATAACAGTTCTAGGTTCTCGTCAAGTAATGCTTCGCGTTACAACTTCACAAAATCATAATCATTTCCTAGTACTTCACACTTGGTGCTACACAAAACAATTACGTACCATTAAGCCTTAAGACGCTTAATTATGGTAACACAAAATCGATATAACATTACTTAATCGTATGCTAATAACAAAATCAAAATTAGTGCATTTCATGCACAATTCATTTTCATACCCATGAGTAGCGATCTGCACACCGCTCACAGTCAAACTAGGCTACATATAACTCAGATGCTTCCGAATTCAACCAAGATTGTGGGTCTCGTTTCACGTCATCCACGACAATATCAATCCAAAATCAAATCAATCAAAACCAGAAGTCATCATAAGTTCACAACAGAATTGCTTTTTCAAAGTCGAAAGTTTAGTCAGTCATTTACCTGATCCATCCTAAACTAACCTCCAAGGTTTGCATACAGTCTCAAAATAGATTTAATAAGCTCAACACACAATCTAACACACCTTTAAGCAATAAACATAACAATTACAATGCTTGCACAAAACTTTCAAAATCAACATTTTGAAATCATAGTTTCACGAGGCCACCTTATCGGTGCCAAAATCAAAAAAATTTCATGGGCCACCTCATCGGTGCCAAAATCATGCATTCATGCATTCATGCAACAAATAACCTTATTAGATTAAACAAAATGTTGTTGGAGCCCAGCTCCTAAACCCATAATACAAATGTGGCTGGAGCCCAGCTCCTAAACCCACAACACAAATGTGAGTGGTGCCCAGCTCCTAAACCCACAACACAAAAGTAATGAAGTACAAGAACTTCCCCTTCTCCCATACTAGACAAATCATTCAAAAAAATATGCAATATCGGTATAACCACTACTCCGATACTAGATATGCAATCATACCATGTTTAAAAAGATTTTCAATCAACTTTCATACAAAAAGGACATCATTTGTTCAAAATGATTTATAGCCACAATCAAATTTGTGCTATCAATTCGAAATCCTTTTCAACTCCAAAGCATTCGTAGTGAACATAGACACTAAACAATTAAAAAGCAGGTAATTCAAAACTTTTACAAAACGTACCTCTCAGGTCATGCAGGATGTACTAGGGTGTAAAGCACAACAACTATCACTTCACAGTAGACTTCAGAAACAAAAGAAGTATTGGTAATCAGAGTCAAAGAAAAGACACAGCCTGAAGCTCTGATACCACTTCTGTAATGACTCCAACTGGCCATCCCGAACTTTGGGCGCGTCATAGTGGGGGTAGGGTGCTTTAAAATATTTTCCCAAAATAGCGGATGAAAAATTGAAATAAAATAACACGTATATAGATTTCAAAACTTTCATTCAAAACCATTTTTCATCAAAGATGCGACGATGATAAATATTTTGCGCACAAAAACATATTTAAAACAATTGTGGGTATGTTTCTCATACCTTTGAAAAACCACAAGGGAAGAAATGATTTAACAAAGGAGCAGTACAACAAAATGTTACGTGATGGAGATATGCATATGAAGTTACATATCTCAGGATCTATTCTTCCACTATGATTGCTTGTCTTTACACTGCCCCATATCCATCCTCGCTACTGACCTCTGCATTTTAGAAATAAAGCGAGGGGCCGAGTACAAACGTACCACGTGGAGACATGCCAAAAAATATACATTTTATATATGAAAGCTATGCCACACACAGATAATCATGGGTTTTTATTGGTGTTGGTCCCAGATCAGAGTACATACAATGTGCAGCGGAAGTATATTATTTTCATCTTAATATGCAGGCAGTTCAGTTTCAACTCACTCAGTTTTTATATAACAGTTTTCAAAACTACAGTTTTAATTAGCCAGCAGATTAGGTTATCAAATTACAGATGTAAGCAATCAACAATTATACGTTTCAACACTTTTCAGACAAGTATTGAAGGTTTTAAAGTGCAAATGTAAATTGTATAGTGCGCAAGTAAGTAAACTGTAAATGACACAGGATATTTATAGTGGTTCGGAGCCTTAAGTCCTACGTCCACTCTTTGGAAATTGATCCTGTAATTCACTAAGTAATGAAGATAAAATCCTAACGATCAACAGCCAAATGATGTAGAATCCACCATCCACAGCAGAATGGATCACTCGCACAAGCTGTTGTTCTTCACTCCTTCTTCACTTCCTCGAAGCCAGGTACCTCCTCGAAGTCTCCTAATAAATGGAAGTCATCGGAAATGGATTGAGGATGAACATCCCTTCTCCTTCTCCGGAGGGTGGATGGTTCAGTTCTTCCCTGAACGTATGTTGGTTGGCAGTTGCCCGTAATAACCTTCTTTTCCTTAGAAAGGAGGTTGTTGTGTTCTTGCTTGAAAAGTAGGAACACCAAGAGAGTAGATTAAGTCAAAGGACTTAACCCTCGTGTACTCAAGGTTACACGGTGAATCTCAGAAGATTCTTTAAGCAATAATGCCTCGTGTTCAATAAAAGAACCACAAAAATAATGTCGTTCGGTTGAGAGCTTTCAATGTGTTAGAGTTTTCAATTCGGCGTAGTAACGGCAAGCTTTTAATGCGTTCACGTATATTTCTTGTGTGTCTTGTCTCTCTGATCCTCTTGCTATTTATAGTTTGAGATTTGAAAATAGCCGGTAGAGGTATTTCAAAGGATTTCCAATCAGAGTACATCCTTCTCTGTAAAGTAGACCTGCTCCTCTGCCTTTTCTGAACCACTGCCATGCTTTTTGCAGGGCAGATTGTACTTGATGTGTCAGATGCCGAACAATGCTGTACGCCAGTCATAACTGAGTGTTTCCACCTCTCTTGTCATTAACTGCTTTAATGTTCTTTTGTGACTGATCGGCGTCTTGCTTTTCTCTTATTCTTTTGATGTGAAGTTGTCCTGTTCTAAAGCTGTGAGCTCCACTTCAACAGTTTCTTTATGAAAACTGCATCCACAGTTTTTCTTGATATACAATCCTTGACTATTGAAATACTGTCTGCACAATTTTCCGTGTTCGTTACTCTGCTCAGTTTTTCTAGTCAGGACGGCTTCTACTTCAAAAACTATTTTACAATTTCCTTCTCCTAGACTATTACAACTCGATCATCTTATACAAGGATTACATGATGTAATAACTCTAAGGCCTAGACTTTGGTACACAGTTTTGACATATCAAAACATCAATTTTAAAGGTGGGGTTTGTACATCAACACCTAACAATTGGAAAATACCGTGTTCTCCTAAACATTGTGGTGTTGCGACAATCTAAAGCATGATATCGTATCTGTTTATCATTTTGTAATTATAAGCTGGCCACTTCCAAGTTACGATGAATAGATGGGAATGGACGATCCACTCTACCAACTTCAATCAATAGTGCACTAGTCCCAGAATATTACCTTGAGACTACTATCGATTCAAAAGAAAGAACGATTACTTTATCCCCCAAGGCTTCGGCACGTCTGCTGAACAGCCCGAGCTCATAAACAAAATAAGGTTGCTAACCTTCTTTCAACAATTAATAAGACTTAGCTTAAGCACCACAAGTACTTGGTTCTCATCTCATTAATCCAACTCTCTAAAGACAGCAATCAATAGAGGTACAGATATGATAGCACAAAAATTGTTCCATAGTTTTTTATAGTTTTCTCGTCTGCACAGCTTCTTCTACAAAAATTGTTCCACAGTTTTTGACAGTTCTCTTCTCCTAGACTATTACAACTCGATCATCCTATACAAGGATCACATGACGTAATAACTCTAAGGCCTAGACTTTGATACACAATTTTGACACATCAAAACATCAATTTTAAAGGTGGTATTTCTACATCAACACCTAACAATTTCCCCCTTTTTGATGTTGTCACAACCATACCTCTAAGTCTATCTAAGTTGCCAAGAAAATGCAGTTGATATGAGTTTACAAGTCTTGTCAATCTTACACTACTCAGAGTTGTGCTTCTTCTACACTCGACCTACTCTAATTGATCTTCCCCCTGAATGGGAGAGAACATTCTCGATTAATATGAATCAAATTAAAGTGATAAGAAAACAGATTGTTGATCACACTGGAACATATGAATTCAGTCAGTCAAGAATCAAGGTAAGAGACAATGAGTAGTTGTCTTCAAACCAACAATTTTTCACTTTTCACTATATATATATGATCGATTACAAGTACATGAAAAGTTTTAAAACTGCGGTAACAAAAGAAGACACAAAAATAAATCAGATCAATAGAACTACTCCTTTTGCTTGTCATGATCCTTGTCCTTTTCTTTTTCTTGCTTTGAGAAATATGTGTCCTTTGGCTTTGAGGAAGTTGCGGCAGAAGTGGAGGATCCGAGTTGCATACTAAGATTTGTGGCCACTTCCATAAAGAGTTTCATCTGTTGTTCTCTAGAAGCCTTCAATGCTTCTAATTGCATTTTTATCTCTTCGTCCCGCAATCTTTGCCCTTCTTCTCGCCTTTTTGCCTCCTCTTCTCGCCTTTTTGCCTCCTCTTCTCGTATTTTTGCCTCCTCTTCTCATCTCTTAATCATTCTCAACTTTAGCTTCATAACTTCATCTCTTCTCTCTTCCCCCTTTTTGACAAAATCAAAAATACTAAAGTACTGTTGTTCTATTTCATGTCTCAGAACATCAAGGGGTAGATGAGGTGCTGCCACAGAGATGGGATCGGGAGACATTATTCTTTCAAGTGTAGTCAGTGCTCTAGAGTCCCCGCCAATTTGACTCTGAGAAGTAGCAATTGCGGGCTCTGCTTGAGAATGAGCTTTATTATTTGCATCCTCTTCTTTTTTTTGCTTGGCTACTGTTGCTGCTACAATTCTTTCTTTTTTCGGCAGCGACCTCTTGTTCCTTTCTAGTTGCTTCAGCAACTGCTGCTTCTTCCTCTTTCTTTCTCTTCAGTTCAGCTGTTGCTGCTTCATCTTGCTTTCTCTTTAATTCAACAGCTTCTTCTTCTTGTTTTCTCTTCAGTTCAACAACTGCTTCTTCTTCTTGCTTTCTATTCAGTTCAGCTGCTTCTTCTTGTTTTCTCTTCTGGTCAACAGCTGCTTCTTCTTCTTCTTTTCTGATCCTTTCTTCCTCATCTTTTTCAATCTCTCAAGCTCCAGTTCCTCTTCCTTTTCTAGCTGAGAGAGACGTGTCCTGAACATTTTCTCTTTTTCATTTAATTTTTGTCGCTGTTCATTCAGTTGCTCAAGGGCAGCGTGATATTCAAAGATTTTTCTCCTTATGGTTTCCAAAATTTGATGCTTCTCTGTTTGTAGCAGTCTCTTGTTGGAAAACATTTTGATTGGTTCCCTCTGAATTTAAGAAGGGGATGTTCTCTTGTTCTGCTTCCTTTGTTGATTCTTCTTTATCCTCAGAATCTTTAGAAGCAGTCTTGCCATCCTCGGGTTGTTCTATCTTTGAGACGTTGTTTTCTAAGAGTTAGTTTGATGAGGGAGCATGTCATCTCTTCAAAATCTACGTGCTTGTCTGCTGTGTAGATTTCAGGTTCCTCAGGTTAAATACGTTCAGTGCTGTGAGCAGACATGTGCTCCGGGTTCAGAACACTCTTTGGTAGTTTGGAGGATTGACCAGCTCCTTCAAGTGTAGCATCGAATTTCAATTTCTTGATGATTCTCCTCATTGATTTTTCATGATCCGTCTTTTTCTTCTTCTTACACTGGAGATGTTCACGAGCAGTTTCTTTAACTTTTGCAGTTTGATGTGAGCCTTCTCCAGAGTTTATCTCTGTTTGTTTTATCTTTATCCCTTTCTGCCAATGTTCATGTTTATGAACTGAGGTGCCAGTTTTCTTAGCTTTCTTGGAATCCTTGACAACTCGAACTGATGGAATGGTAGCAAGGCTCTCAAACGTCTCAACATCTACTTCCTTGTCGTCAAAAATGTCATACCCTTCATCATCACCGTCGTATCCACTGTCATCTCCTCTCTTTCTTTGACAGTAGACTGGATCTTTTGGAGAAATGAAATCGGATGGTATAAGGTCTTGCCCCTCATTATATATTCCAAGAATGCTCTCAAGAAGGTAGCTAACCTTCAAACCAAAACTGACACTTGATGAAAACTTGTCATCCCTTTGGATGCCCTTATTTTTCTTCGCATTTTCCAACAATCGCCCAAATATATATTCTGCCCAATTTCCTCCAGGGCAGTCATCAAGAGCCATCATCAAAGCATATTTGGGACTGCTTAACTCAGATAAGGATCCAATGCCACAATAGATCATCCTTAGGGCTATCTCACTTAGTGTCTTATAGCATGGGTTCGATGTAGATACCTCAGTGGCAGGTCTAAAATTTTCATTAATTTCGGACTTCTTCCACTTCAACCAATGAGTCTTCTGGACCTCTTTATCATCATGGTGATAGCTGGCGATGTTGACTCCTGTCTTGGGTAGATGAAGATGTTGAGCGACGAAATCAGGATCAACTCTTATATCCTTTGATGCAACATTCGTCTGGAAGAACCGATTATCTTCGTCAAATATTGCATTTTTGTAAAACTCAGCTACACGGTTTGGGTTGAATTTTCGGGGCCTAGAAGTCAGGAACCGTGTTAGTTTTTATTTTATGAGCTTTGCAGTGATCTTTGTAGCAATCGTTGTGTTTGTCGTGATAGAGGTGAAATCCTTCTAATTTAAGATTTTTTCCTTTACGACTTGCTATACCCGAAACTGATGGTTGGTGAGGCCAGCTTCATCAACTATTTGAAATAGTTCATCTTGGGAGGTTTCCTCAGTGACTATGATCGGTTCTAGATTATCAGAGATGCTGGTCTCCCTGATTTTAGTCTTTTCTTTAGGCATGATTTAGAGTAGAGACCTCAGATTTCTTTGAAGGAATGACTTGCAGAGAGTAGAGTATTCAGAAATGAATGTTAGAGAGGACGACAAAAAAGGTTTAAGGGTTTTGATGAGATTGAAACCACTTTTTGCATCTAGTGACTGAGGTAGATGCTGATGTAGGCGACGTTTCACATCGTCTGGTACGCCGTTCAGTAGTGCATGGGAAAGTTGACGTGACTCCGAGTGATACGCCATTGAGTTGTCCGCATTTGATGCAATGTGCAGCCGAAACCTTCGTCGAATTCAAAAATTCGCGCCTTTGACTTAGACAGTTTTCTCTATCCAATATCTGCATAAAACTGCTGAAAGTAGTTTAAGACTATCTTTATTAATGACGAACTGAGCTGTTGTACCCCTTTAGTTGCTAGTTAGAAATTGTTTCTTTATGTAGTCTCCAGTCAGTTCTTGAACTCCGTTCTTGGACTTTAATGTAATGTTTGGGAATCGATATTATTGAGATTTTGACCCTTGTTCTAACTCTGAGGTCATAGACTTCTGATCTAATATTGTGTGGCCCGATGTGGTTGGTGGGCATTAAATACTGACTTGTCAGTTTCTGACTCTGAACTGAGAGGAGTCGTATCCGACATTTAAGTGATTTGCCACCTTTTTTATTGATGCACAAGATAGCCTATAAATGTGACTTTTTCAAGGTCGAAAATCCACACGATCCATCTTCCAAAATATATCCGATCTTCTAAAAGTATGTCTTCCTCATCTTTTTCTTCTTCCGCTTTTAACCTTACAAAGCAAATGAAGAAGATTTCCATCCAGAGGAACAAGGTTCTAGATGAAAGAGAACTTCGTGCTTCGTACTGGAGAATTCCAGAAGTTCACGACATATTGATGGAAAACTTGAGGGCAAATGGTCTTGAGCATTTTGTAACAGTAACTCCTAATTCCTTCCATGCAGATGTTCTCAAGTTGGTGATATACTATGCCACAGTCTCTGATGGGAAGATCTTCTGCAATATCAATGGAGTGGATTTCCCCTGGTCAGCTGATTATTTTGCAGATGCGCTTGAGCTTCCTCGAGGTGGATCATCAGTTTTGCACTATCGATGGCAGGAGACGGCACCAGAATGGTCATCTTGGCAGGATTGGAGGATATGGAACATTGATTTTCTTCCAACTATTTCGAGTGTATTTCTCAAGCCACGTTACAGGGTATCCTACGACGCTATCTACCAAATGGTGGTGTGTAGTTCTCCGGATGAAACTAACTTCTTGCCGTCTGTCTGGAAGGCAATGTTTGCATTTGAGGACCAAGCTCCGGTGGACTGGGCAGGACTCATCGTTGAACGCCTGATGACCGTCCTGCTGAAACTGCCTGAAAACACTATCCCCTATGGCATGCAGCTGAGTTGATTCCTTGAGAGACACATTCCCTATTTGAAGAAAGGTCCGTCGAGCCTAGTTGGGTCCGACTACTATCCCACTAGAAGAATGTCCACCCCTTGACTGTCTTCCAGAAAAAACTGAACTAATGTATTTTGTTCCCATGTTGTATATGTACTTTGCACCATTTTTTGTCATCAATGAATGGTTTGTTGCGTATCCTTAAGATCTTCCGTAAACCGAATGTATCATACTTCTATCGGATGAATATTTTTTGACATGCGTCTGTCACCTTTTGAACTGTCGAAGAAACATCCAAATATTACCGATACACCGCAATTGTTAAGCATTCAATGTTAACCTTCCATATTCCAGTTTGGAGTCGTGGAGCGTTGTGACTTCATGGAACGTCAAGTCTCTTATTTAAGAGAAAAATCATCGTCTCGAACGTGGCATGATTCCATCTATAAGTACTCCTTCTTCAATACATTAATAAGCACTTAGCCACTTATCTCTCAGATTATTTTAAAATTACCTCAATTTCGCTCCACCAGATAATATTTTTTCTGCGGATGTTTTCTCTGTCGATCGTAACAAGATTTTCCATAGGCCTGGATTGGAGGTCCAGTAGGTGATTGATCCATAGTTGCTCAGTGAGATAACGAGGGGTTTGAGAGCCAACGGTCTTGAGACGTTTGTGAGCCGAAGGCCTTTCAAATTTTAGGAGAATACGTTGAAGGTGATGGGTTTTGTATACTGAAAGCATTTATTATAATGAGTATACAACGGTTTATTTCTCCTATCTGTTAACAATCGTACATGTATGAACAAAGGTATCCTCTTGTCTCACCGATAGGGACGATCATACGGCGTGTTGTAGATCGCAGAAGACAGTATGATCACTTGACCTAGTGAGACATAAACATGATCACAGCCGAGACAGTGTATGAGGATACTTCTGTCCGGATGGCTGCGGCATTGTCGGAATAAGTAGTCTGTCTTGGTTACTTGACATGCTGGTACGGAGAGGTGGCGTATTGATGGACCGCAGTAAAATATATTCGTCTGTCTGACATCAGCGAATAAAAGATCTCGTTATATTGATTGAGTCCAAACCCCAACGAAGGTTCAGGGGTTTGCACGGGTTGACTGTTGCTTTGACTTGCCATGGTGGAGAGCCTGAGTAACGTGCTCGTATATCTGCATCTTGGGTAACAGCAGTTCGTGTAGTACCGCCTGAGACTGAACTTAGGTAACCATATCCGAGTAATAGGATGGGGACATTTCCTGAGGAGCTCAATAACATTCATCGTGCCAAAGTCCTGCAGGCTGATTAAGTTCAGGCACGAGTGATAAGGTTTGAGTGGTACTACTCAGGAATTATAAGATATTAATTAATTGTAGTTAGAGCTTGTCAGAGGCTCCGATTAATTAATGGATATCCGGTAACCTTAAATATGGGGATTCTCAATTAATGCAACTCGTTCTCATAACGTGGTAATAAAGGGGTAGGTCAGTATTAATTCTGTGGTGAAAAAGAATTAATATTAATTAATTAATTGTGTCCTAGGTTGTGGACATAGGAATTAATTAATTTATAGGCCCACTTTATTATTTGCATTAGGTCCCAGGTCTGGCCCAACAAGTGTGCTGAATTGAGCCCAAAATGGCCCATTAGGGTTTCCAACCCTACATCTATAAATAGACAGCTCTCTCTCATAAGTTGTAACACAGTTGAAAAACCCTAAACCTAAGAGAGAGAGTGGGCGCTGTTTTTGAGATGAGAAAAGGAGGAGAATTTTCGAATTCTGGTCCTGCTCAAGTCACAGATCTACGGAGTCCTCACCAGTAGTAGATCTGACCAGCACCGGGATACAGATCTGAAGATCTAATCTGCAGAACAACAGATTTCTTCTTTCCTTTTCTTTATTTTTGATTTTCTCTAGAAATTAGTTTTCTAATTTCTGTTTCCGCAGAGAAATCGGATTGCGTGGTTGAATTGGATTTTGGAATTCAAACGCAAAAGATCGGTACAGACACTACAGAATTACGGTAATCTCGCAATCCACAATTATGCATTAAATTCATAGGAGCATGCTAGGGTTTTTTTTAATTTAATTATGGGCAATATCCATAGATCGATCCGGTTCAGTTTTGGTTTAGGTGATTCGGTTCATGTAAAAACCCTACAGAAGGTATTCGTCTACACTAGTCATGTTTGTGAGGAAGGCGAAATCTTTGGTAACATCAATGGTCGACAGATATGCTGGTCTCCTAAGTCCTTTTTCAATGACTTTGGGCTCCCTCTTGGTCGTACACCACTTTTGAACAGCTTCCATTATGAGACAGCTCCTAAATGGTCTACTTGGCACAGATGGAGGAGTGTTGATGTTGAATTTCACCCTAAAGTCTCATCATATTGGTTTATTCCTCGATATCAAGTGACTTTCGATATCATCAATTACATGATCGTAGGCAACCCTTTGTCGGACAAGAACTTCTCTCCTCCAGTCAGGAAGGCAATGTTGGCCTTTGTTGAAGAAGAGGATGTAGACTGGGCTACTTATATCTTCATCCAGGTGCGGGAGTCTTTAGAGCTTCTGCCTGACATCCCAATTCCTTACGGAATGCAGTTGAACTGGCTTCTGGAACAGGAAATTCCATCCCTTGCGCAAGGTTGGACGCACATCAAGGACTCTGATCTCCATCCTCCGAGGCCTCGTCCCTCTCCCTGACAAAATCATCTTTTTATTTCTTTGTATATTTTAACATTTCTGTTTCCATAATGTACTCCTTTTCAATGAAATGAAATAGTACTGGTTCTACGTTTCATTCTTGAGTGAATTCCTAATAGCGTAGACTTTCGACTGTACACGTCATATAATTTTCCACGGCACGGCTCTGAGAACTCTCAGTGTTTGAATTCATTTCCAAGGAGTTATGCCTGATATCTGGGAGATCATTAGCACACATCCATGATTTAGCTAGACACTGAGGCTATAGTCTTAGCCTTCTGTCTTCCTTGTCATCATGTCCATTGAGAAGTGATGCGACACAATTGTTGGCATTTAATTCTGACTTATCGATCGTCTCATAGAGATTTCCAATAAATACCTTTGACACGAAGTGATATTTGTTACTTCACATTAGCACAAGTTTCTTTAATTTATGTAATATCTTTGTAGAAAATGAATCCTCATCCTAAGATTGTGAACAATATTGCGAAAATATCTATCAAAAGGAACACAATCCTGGATCTTGGTGGATACTGGCGACAGAACATGAATACTCCCATCGTCTTCAATGAAGTGCTGGAAAAACTGCAGGCTAATCATCTTGAAACCTTTGTCGCCTAGGAACCTCATTCCTTCCACGGGGACTTATTGAAGGTGCTTGCCTACAGTTCAAGTGTCACAGAGAAAGAGATCTACTTCAATCTTAATGATGAGGAGTTCTTTTTGTCTGCTGACTATCTTGCTATCGAATTTGGGCTTAGACACAGCGGCATCTCGGTCAAGGACTATCTCAAGGATGACATAGCGCCCGAGTGGTAAGCGTGGCAGCGATGGAAGATAGCAGAGGTCGGTTTTCATCCAACTGTGACTAGCAATTTTCTGAAGCCACGCTACAAAGCAACCTTTGATATAATTAACCAGATGGTGGTTGGAACCACCCTTCTGGATATCAATTTTTCACCGCTAGTGTGGAAAGCAATGATGGCATTTGAGGACCAGGCTGAAGTAGATAGGCCAGCTTTTATCTTTGACCGCCTGATGATGGCCTTTCAAAATCTTCCTGAAGTCACCATCCCATAAGGTATGCAACTGGGCTAGCTCATTGAGAAGAGGATCCCTCTCTTTACTGAAGATGGATCCAAGCTGATTGTAATCGACTACTACCCATCAAAATGTGCTTCCTTCTACTTCACGTAGATGTAAACTTCATTTAATTTCCTTGGACAATGTATCCTCCTCTTTACTTATGACAGAAGTAATCGTTTTCCCTTCGACTCAACATTGAGTATACATGTTTGCAAATTGCACAACTGGCTTAATTAATAATCTTATTAGATTTAACATACTCAGTTCAACGGTTTTGTATCAATCAATTTTCATCTCCTTCTCTTGAGATTTCATCAAACTCTAGAAGACCTAGTTTGATGCATAGCCCTTTAAATGGAGCCTCGGGTAGCGGTTTGGTGAAGATGTCCGCTAACTGGTCCTCCGTTCTAATATATTCTACCGAGATATCCTCCTTCTCAACGTGATCTAAAATGCAATGATGACGAATATGTAGGGTTTGAGTCTACGATGGACAAAATGAGTTGCCATTAATTAAATTCTTGCCAAGGATCGTTCTTAGGGTACCAGGAACAAATTTCAATTAAATAAACCATGCGATCCTATGCATGCTCCTACAAAATTAATTGCTGAGGATGGATTTAGAGATTACCTGATTTCACCGTTTGATCTGCATATCTAGATCGGAGCCAACAACGATGTAACAGATCTGGATCTGAATCTGAACGCTAGCGATGAACAGTTGTTCCTATAGATCTGATCTTCTCATCTGTTCCCTTGCTCCTTGGAAATATGGTGGGGATTATCTACCAAGTTGAATCCGAGATTTGGAGAAATCGATCAGTTTCTCCCTCAGATTAGCCGCCGCCGTTCTCTCCTTCTTTTTCAATATACTGAAAAGTCTAACTTGATCTGATAGAGAGAAAGCCTATATATAGTGTTAGGGTTTTGAGAAACCATAACCCTAATGGGCTTGAGTAGTTCATGGGCCAGACCATGGACCAGATGCAAATAATAAAGTGGTCCCTCTTTATTAATTAATCCTTCCTTGTTCAACCCAGAACATAATTAATTAATAAAACATTGTTTTAACCTTCACCACGGTAACAATGTTGACTCGCCACTTTATTACCACGTTATTAGGAACGGGTTGCACCAAACTAACATGATCCACATATTTAAGGTTTTAGACATTCATTAATTAATTTGGCTTATGACAATCAGCCACAATTAATTAATCTCTTATTTCCTGAGTAATACCACTCACTCCTTTTCACTTATGCCTGAATTGAATAATTCAACCTACAGGGTTTAGCATAATGAACCTTGTGAGCTCCTCAGGGAATGTCACCATCCTGAAACGGATATGCTTACATAAACGTCCAGCCTAAGCAGGCCACTCACAAATTGCCAACACCCAAAATACAAGTATTAGAGTACATGTAAGACTCGCCACTCTAGTAAATCAAAGTGTGGTCAATCTGTGTGTGCCCCTTATCCTTCAGTTAGGTTTAAGATCATAGGAAGTATGTTAGGGATCTGGCTCATTCATATGTCAATGAGAATGGCACATCCCACTGTTGATCCCATCAATACATAACCATGTACCGACACATCAAGTAGCTAGGATAAGCCCACTTATGAACCGATGTGCCGCAGCTTAGACCGACAGTCTATCCAGGGACTGTCGTAGCTGTGATACTGTTTATATCTCGCTTGGTCAAACGACTCATATGATCCTCTGTGATCTCCTATACACCATATGGTCATCCCTATAGGCGAGATAATAGGATATTATGGTTCGTTGTATGTTTGTTTCATCAGACAGCGAGCATTGTTGCAGCAACATATATGAAGACCAGTGTACAAAATACTTAATCATATACGCTTTCAGTATATAATCGCAACAGAATATCAATATGCTTCATCCTGGAGTGTAGAACTGATTCTTCGAAATAGAAATTGCACTGTTGTTGTCGCAGTAATAGGAACACACCTAGTGTCTATTCCATAATCCTTAAGATGTTGCTTTATCCATAGTACTTGGGTGTAACAACTGGCTGCTGCCACATATTCAGCTTCAGTGGTCAACGTAGCCACAGAATGTTGCTTCTTGCTGAACCAGCTGATCAGTTTATGACCTTAAAACTGACAGGTTCCACTTGTGCTCTTACTGTCAATTCTGCAGCCTCCAAAATCTGAATCAGAAAATCCATTAAGCATGATTCCATCAGTTTTGGGATACTAGATACCTAAAGATTCTATCTTCTTAAGGTATCTCACGATTCTCTTAGATGCTTCCATGTGAGACTTCTTCAGATTCGCTTGAAATCTTGCACAGACTCCCACAACATAAGATATATTGGGTCTACTGGCAGTTAGATATAGTAGAGACCCAAAGATTCCTCTATAAGTCGTTGGATCAATAGGTTCTCCTTCGTCATCGAGAGTGATCTGAGAACTGGTGCTCATAGGAATCCTTAGAGACTTCGTCTTCTCTAGACAGAACTTGTTGATTAAGTCTAGAGTATACTTCTTCTGACTAATAAAGATCCCTTCGTCAGGCTGATCAACTTGTAAGACCAAGAAAATATGTCATCTTGCCCATCATACTCATTTGGAATTTGTTCTGCATCAATTGGGCAAATTTTTCACATAACTTGGTGTTCTTGCTTCCAAATAGGATGTCATCTACATAGATCTGAACAAGCAGGATGTCCTCTCCGTCCTTTATCTTGAACAAAGTGTGGTCGATTGAACCTTTTTCAAATCCATTCTTGAGCAAAAACTAGGAAAGAGTTTCATACAATGCTCTAGGTGCTTGCTTCATCCATAAAAGGCTTTCCTTAGTTTGTAGATTTGGTTTCCTTGCTCGAAACCTGGGGGTTGTTCGACGTAGACCTCTTCTTTTAATTCGCCATTAAGTAAGGCACGCTTCACATCATTTGAAGAACTGTGAAGTTGTAATAAGCTGCATGTGCCAAGAAGAGACGAATGGCTTTCAGTCATGCAATTGGTGTGAAAGTCTCATCAAAGTCTATCTCTTCGCATTGTGCGTACCCTTTAGCTACCAATCTTGCTTTGTTTTGAACTATGGTACCGGTCTCATCTCTTTTATTCTTGAAGACCCACTTACTACCAATCATAGACTGATCCATTGGTCTGTCCACTAGATGCCACACATTGTTGCGACTGAATTCTGCTAATTGTTCTTGAATCACATTGATCCAATCCGCTGATTGAAGAGATTCTCCGATCTTCACTGGTTCGACTGGTGAAATATAATAAGACATCAGGGCAATTCCTTGTCTAGTTTGAACTTAGTTGACAATATCATCCAGGATAGCTTCAATAGGATGATCCCTTAGCCAACTAGGCTTCTTCACATGTACGGCTTTAACAAAAGTAGCTGGATTCTCAAAAGTTGCAGGATGTTCCTCATGAGATGATTCACTTCTAAGTTCTAGAATTGCTTCGCCTCTTTGTTCTGGAACATCATTCTGATCAGCATTTGGATTCTGAGCTTTAATTGTCTTTTCAGTTGTGGCTGCTTCTTCTGCGATCTCAGGATTGACCTCCTTGGTATCAGCTTGCTACAGTTCAGAAACCGTTGCATTTATTTCAGGGGTTTCTTTTCATTATGATTTTCAATGTTCATGAATTTTAAGGACTCAGTAATGACATTTGCATCATTGGCCCTCTCGACTGCTTGGGTTCAGCCGAGGTTGCTGGAGTCTCGGAAATATCATTCATAGATCTAGTCAGAGAAACTGTTTGATTATGATCAAGATCAGTTCTAGGTTCCTGGTTGACATCCTTGATCTCATGATTTTCCAGACCCAGTTCTTGAAGTGTCCTGCGCACTAGAGTAGCTTCATCAAAAACTACATGACATGTTATTTCCACAAGCTGGGTTGTCTTATTGAATACCCTATATCCCTTATATGAAGGATGTCCATATCCAAGGAACACTCCTCATCAGTCTTAGGTCTGAAAGTATTCAATTTAGACTTCACATTATTGTGAATATAACATGGAGAACCAAAAGCACGAAGATGAGCTATAGAAGACTTATGACCATAGTAGATCTCGTAAGGAGTCATATGCAGCCGCGTGTTGAATGCACTTTGATTCTACGTCTAGCAAGTTGTCATCAAGGCTTCTCCCCAAAATCCTTTACCTAGGTCGGTATCGGCCATCATGGTCCTAACTGCTTCCTTGAGTGTTCTATTCCTCCGCTCCGCAAGACCGTTTTGTTGAGGGGTTCTTGGAGTAGACTTCTCATGTCCGATTCCAATTTCAGCGCAGAAATCCGTAAGAGGTCCATTGAAAAACTTTGTTCCATTATCGGACCTTATCCTCTTAACTATCACCCCTTTGTCATTCTGAAGGCGGGTAATCAGTTTTGGTAGCTGAGTTTTGACTTCGTCTTTGGATTTGAGCATCACTACCCATGTATATCTTGAGTAGTCATCAACTACTACCAATGTATACTTTCTTTTTCCAATAGTGGGTGGAGTAACTGGACCAAACAATTCCATGTGTAGCAGTTCCAAGATCCGTTCTGCTTGTTGTAACTGGCAAGTTCTTGAAGGAGGCTTTTGTCTATTTTCCGAGTTGGCAAGCTTTACAGACTCCTTCTTTTTGGAACTTCTTCTGTGGTAGCCCTTCAACTAGATTATGCATTGTCAGATGTCTGATTGAGTTGAAGTTCAAATGACTCAGTCTTTTTTTCCACAACCAGTTTACTCCTTCTGAGGAACTGTGTGCCAGGAGACATGTTCCCCCTACTCTATTGGACCAATCAACAATGTAAAGACCTCCTTTCCTGATCCTCTGATTATGGTCTTGCGAGTCACCTTGTCTATGACGTGGCATTCTGATCTTTCAAACCTAACAATATAGCCACTCTCACTTAGTTAGCTTATACTTAGTAGATTGTGCTTTAGATTGGTGACTAAGGACACGTTTTGAATGATAATCTCATTGTGTCCCACGTATCCCTTTCCAATAACTTGTCTCTGAGTCTTGATCCCAAAAGTAATTGATGCTCCTTTGAACTTCTCAAGGTTCTTGACTAAATCCTTTTCTCTTGTCTTGTGAGCTGAGCATCCGCTATCTAATATCCATAATTTAGCTTTCTTTTGAGAACTCGGTCCCTTCAAGACAGAAAAAGTTATTTAGGTCCCCGTATCCTTTCGGGTACTGCAAAGTCAGTCTTTGAGATCCATCCTTTTGGTATCCAGACCTGTTTCACTTTTACAGTTCGTGAAACTAGATCACTCTTTGGTGAATGATCAACTTTTCTTCTAAAGTAATGTATGTTGTTTGAATGCATGTTACGAAATTTTGTGGTGTGTGAACTCTTTCTGAAGTTGTTGTTCGGGAAAGAGTCTTGAGAAACTGTTCTTGGGTGAGTAGCCATCACAGTCTTTGAGAGTAAAACTATCTCGACTCAGGCCTCGAATAGGTGTTCCTCCTATTTGGAAAACAATTATAATAAAACTGTAGTCTATCATAACTTCTTGGATTTCTATCAGGTTATTTAACTGACTTCCTTGCAACATTTACATGTTGCTTAGTCGTTCTTGTTGGTAAAACTGGATTCCTTGCATATGAAACATTACATTTGTCCAGTTTTGAAGGAAAGTTATTTCTTCTCTCAACAGTTGGTTAAGACAGTTTATGAACTGTGTTAGTATACTATCGAGGTCCCAGTTTCAGGTCAATTTTTTACCAACATTTGGTCTTGACATTTTGCTTAACTGGCTCTTTGAGATTGATTTTCCTTTCTCCCACATATGAAATGGGCTAGAATTGGCTTTGACAGAGTGCAAGAGTGTTTTCTTAGTCCTAGAAGTGGATGCATGTTTCTTTAAAACCTTTTCTTGTTGATACTCAAAAAATCCAATTTCGTGTTTATCAGATGGCTGTTTTTTAGCATTCAAAATCTCATCTAATTTTCTTGAGCTCTTTTTGAAAGTACATTCACATTTAGCTGGCTCAACTTTCTTTAAGGAATCACATTCTCTTGAAATAATTTCAAAGTATTTGAGAATTTTTGAATGCTTTTCCTTGAGTTTTTCAAAATCCTCACTGATCAACCTCGTCTTTCCGATTTCGTCGGTCAAAACTGAAATCTCTGACTTCAGTGAGGCGTTTTCACTAACTAATTCATTTTTAATCTCATGAAACTTTTCTACCTCTTTAATGATGTTTTTAAGAGAAATATCTTCTGAATTTGAGTGACTAGATTCAGAGTTTTCCTCAGAGTATGTAGATGCAAAAGATGAGGGTAGATGGGTCGTTACCACTATTTCGCAGTTAGAAGCATTGTCTTCTTCATCGGTAGCATCTCCATCGATTGCTGCCATAAAAGCAAGAAGTGCTTCCTCATCATTCTCATCCATAGACGTGTAGTATCCATCTTCATGGTCTGGTACGTCTGGCACTTTAATTCTTGTGAGCATTGCTTGGGCCACACTCTTAGATGCTCTCCTTTCAAACACCTTCTTCAGTCTGTCTCTCTCCTCCTGAGAAACTAGAGGGCACTCGTACTTCAGATGATCTGGAGAGTTGCATTCATAGCATGTGTGTGGCTCTCTCTTTGTGAATCTTTGCTCGCTGGACTGAGTATCCTTTGCTTTTCCTTTGGATTTTTCGAGAAGTACGACTAGGTTCCTCATTTGTTCCTCCAGTTTGCAACTGACAGTTCAGTTTTCTTCTTTGAAACTGAGGTGGAGGCGTCCTTCGCTGGCGAGGATGGATAGGAAGTTGTCTCGAAGTGAACTGGCCTCTTTGGTCGCCTTTGGAAGTCTCTCTTTACGAAAAATGTTGCGTCACCATCAGCTGCTGAATTTGGGGTTCTAACAGCTTCATTTTAGTTCACCATCTAAATATCCCATTCATGGGCTTGAAGTTTGACAAACAGTTCTTTGGTTGACATTTTATGGAGATCCATGGTCTTCTTTTGGCAGTCTTGACATAATTTTTGCATTCAAGTCAGCCACTTTTTCTTCTCATCCAAGATTTTTCATTTCGCTGACGATGGCGTTGAACCTTACTTCCATCAATTTGATTGTTTCGCCAGGTAACATCTGGACGGATTCATATTTGTCAACGCATATTTATTTCTTACTTCGTTTCATGGCTTGTGTTTCCCTGGTAAGCTTGTTGATCCAATCTCATAACTCTTTAGTGATGTTGTTCTGTATAGCTTCATCCATAAGAGATTCTCGGAGAGATTGCATGATCATTTCTTGAGCAATAGGATCCAGTTGATGGCGTTTCCTGTCTTCAAGTGTCCATTCCTCCTGTGTCTTGTCTACCATATGGACACCCCCTTGGTCATCTTGTGGTGGTCCAACCGGAATACTCATCTTCTAGATCTTCAGAGGTCAGTTCTTTAGGACTTCATCCATCTCAGGATGTTGTAATCTTAGTTGAATGAGACATCTCTTCTTCCGTACCTCGAACTTCTCTGGATTGTACTAGGGAAGGCTTGGAAAATTCATAATTATCTTAAGATTAGCTGCTCGCTAATCACACTTAACAAACAATTAAGAGTGTAAGGAAGTACGGATCCGGTCTTAAGCGACTCAAAACAGGACAGTCTAGAAAGACCGACCTACTCTGATACCACTTGTTGGTCCCAGATCAAAATACATATGATGTGCAGCGAATGTATAAAGACAGTTATTTTCACTCTTAATATGCAGGCAGTTCAGTTTCAACTCACTCAGTTTTTATATAACAGTTTTCAAAACTACTGTTTTAATTAGCCAGCAGATTAGGTTATCAAATTACAAATGTGAGCAATCAACAGTTATACGCTTCAACACTTTTCAGACAAGTGTTGAAGGTTTCAAAGTGCAAATGTAAACTTTATAGTGCGCAAGTAAGTAAACTTTAAATTACACATGATATTTATAGTGGTTCGGAGCCTTAAGTCCTACGTCCACTCTTCGGAAATTGATCCGGTAATTCACAAAGTAATGAAGATACAATCCTCTCGATCTATAGACAAATGTTGTAGAAGCCACCGTCCACAACGGAATAAATCACTCGCCCAGGCTGTTGTTCTTCAGTCCTTTTTCAGTTCCTCGAAGCCAGGTTCCTCCTCAAAGTCTCCTCAGAACTGGAAGTCATCGAAAATGGATTGAGGGCAAACCTCCCTTCTCCTTCTCTGGTGGGTGGATGGTTCAGTTCTTCCCAGAACGTATGCTAGTTGGCAGTTGCCCGTAATAACCTTTTTTTCCATAGAAAGGAAGGCTGATGTGTTCTTACATGAAAAGTAGGAACACCAAGAGAGTAAATTAAGTCAAAGGACTTAACCCTCGTGTACTCAAGGTTACACGGTGAATCTCAGAAGATTCTTTAAGCAATAATGCATCGTGTCCGTGTTTAATAAATAAACCACGGAAATAATGTCGTTCAGTTGAGAGCTTTCAATGTGTTAGAGTTTTCTATCCGGCAGAGTAACGGAAAGCTTTTAAAGCGTTCGCGTATATTTTGTGTGTGTCTTGTCTCTCAGAAGATTCTTTAAGCAATAATGCCTCGTGTTAAATAAATGAACCATGAAAATAATATCGTTCGGTTGAGATCTTTCAATGTGTTAGAGTTTTCAATTCGGTAGAGTAATGTCAAGCTTTTAATGCGTTCACGTATATTTCGTGTATGTCTTGTCTCTATGATCCTCCTGCTATTTATAGTTGGAGATTTGAATGTAGCCGGTAGAGACATTTCGAAGGATGTCCAATCAGAGTCCGTCCTTCTCTGTAAAGTAGACCTGCTTCTCTGCCTTTTCTGAACCACTGCCATGCTTATTGTAGGGTAGGTTTGTACATGATGTGTCAGACGCCAAAAAATGTTGTACGCCAGTCATAACTGAGTGTTTCCACCTCTCTTGTCATTGACTTATTTAATGTTCTTTAATGACTGATCGGCGTCTTGTTTTTCACTAATTCTTTTGATGTGAAGTTGTCCTGATCAGAAAATGTCAAATCCTCTTCAACAGTTTTTTTAGGAAAACTACATCCACAGTTTTTCTTGATATACAATCCTTGACAGTTGGAATATTGTCTGCATAGTTTTTCGCGTTCATTACTCTGCTTAATTTTTCTCGTCAGGACGACTTCTACTTCAAAAACTGTTCCACAGTTTTTGACAGTTTTCTTCTCCTAGACTATTACAACTCGATCATCCTATACAAGGATTACATGAGGTAATAACTCTAAGGCTTAGACTTTGGTACACAGTTTTTACACATCAAAACATCAATTTTAAAGGTGGGATGTTGGGAAATTATTCCTAAAATCTCCCTTAGGATTTATTTGTAAAAGGTTTTGATGGATCAAACCTTAGTAGTTGGTCGATCATTTGCTGAAATCTAAATAGTCTAGCATACTCTGTAAAGTCCTGTATAGGTTTTATATTGAGTTGTAATAGACTAGTATGCTAGAAGAATTCCTAGCAGTCACGGACAAGATGATGTCTGCTAAAAGACTGAACAGCAGAATGCTAAGATATTAGCATTCATCAACAACCAGCAAACTGCTAAGAGAAGCGAGCAAACAAAGGATAAAAGAGTTGTGTATCAACAAGAGCCTTCAGCTGCTAGACAAAGGATTCTAGCAGAGCAATATACAGGATGCTGAAGTCTTACTGACGTTCTGACAAAAAGCTCACACAAAGGACGAGACTTTCCCGAAGTAGTTAGGAAAGTACAAGTCAAAGACAAAAGCGACTGTCACAGACCAAACACTCTCGGATCAAGGAGTCGTTGAGTCTAACGGATATGGAGATTCAAAGTTTAAATCTCCATCTATAAAAGGCAGGTCCGAAAGTGGAGAAAACTACTGCTTCCATCACTACCGACATTCGCAAACTACACAAGTGTGAGATTCCCTTGACAAAGCGAACAAGTGAAAAGTAGTCAGTTGAGAGCTCGTGATAAAAGTGCATTCAAAGCCCTCAACAACCTAGAGTGTCTTTCCATTGAATATCTGACACTTATCCTTGAAGATTCTTGAACTTCTGTTAAGAATCTTCAATCATTGGGATAACTTCCTTCCTAGGAAGATCCAACAGTCACTCTTGAAAAGGATTGACTCTGACAGGCTTTAGCCGAATATTTATTGAGTTCAGGGGCAAATTATAAAAGCCTCAACAGCGGAGGACAAGTTTTACGAAGGTGAGCCCTTGACTTGGCCGGAGCTGTGATTGGAGAAGTGCAAAGTGACAGAGGATAGCTGTGATGTGGCCGGTTCGAAAGTTCACCGCCTACCGCAAGTGTTGGCGAATCCTTGTACTGTTGTTACTTTTCTAGTGAAATACTTAGCATACTAGCTAAGGAGTGGACGTAGATCAATTTGGATCGAACCACTATAAAATTCTGTGTTCATTTACTATTTTATTACTTACTGTTTAAAGTTGATTTGAAACCTAGCAATAGAGTTGCTAGCGTATATCTGAAAACTGACTTAAATCATAACTTGAGCTAAGAAACATATTATAAACAACGATAAGTGTAAGTGACGTTTATTTATTCCGCTGCATCTCGTGTTAAGTTGTAATCACGACGACTCTGATATTTGAGGACCAACATGGGATTTCTACATCAACACCTAACAATTGGAAAGTACCGTGTTATCCAAAACATTGTGGTGTCGCGATAATCGAAAACATGATATCATATCTATTTACCGTTTTGTAACTATAAGCTGACCCACTTCCAAGTAACGATGAACAGATGGGAATGGACGATCCCCTCTACCCACTACAATTAATAGTGCACTAGTCCCAGAATATTAACTTGAGAGTACTATCGATTCAAAAGAAAGAACGATTACCTTATCCCCCCTGGGCATCGGCACGTCAGCTGAACAGCACGAGCTCATAAACAAAATAAGGTTTCTAACCTTCTTTCAATGATTAATAAGACTTAGATCAAGCACCACATGTACTTTGTTCTCATCTCATTAATCCAACTCTCTGAAGACAGCAATCAACAGAGGTACATATATGATAGCACAAAAAAATTTTAAGCATAGACAATCAATTTAAAATCAAAACATATTCACACCCATTTTAGAAAACTGAGCATGAAGCTCGAAAATGCATTTTTGCTTTTACTGGAAAAGTCCCCACCTTTTATTGCTTACAGATTTAGATGCACACATTAGTTGTTGTTGAGCTGTCAAAATTTTCCTGCGTTTCTTGTTTATCCCTTCACATAGTAACACAATAAAGTATACACTAATTAAGATGGATTGCCTAAGCATTAATCAATCAGTCCTAGCTGACATTACTTGATGTAGATTAGGACCTATGACTGACAAACCAAACTGAAATTTCCCAACTGTCCGACATGCATTCTCTCCCTTCGAGACATGCATGAGACTTCCACAAACTCAATCATATAAGTTAACCAATCCATGGTTAACAAACTAACTCAAATGAAGCACGTTTACAAATTAAACGGCTAAACAATTCAGTCATATTTGCATCAATCAAATTAATTAAAATCCAACATCCAAATTATAAGCAAGTGCTTAATCATGCTCATAACATGCTTCATAATATACATAAATATGCTTAAACATTGAAGACAAGATCAAAAAGATCGGAAAAATGGATTTTTTTCACTTTAGAACTGGATCGGCGACCCAGAAGACGCAAACGGCTAAGCATGCGATTATCATTAAACAAGAAAAGCATGAAACCAGGCTGCCAGCGTCGACCGATGGCTGAACACCTTGATCAACGCTACCTTTGTCAACTGTTAGTGGTCCACGTCGATCGACGGTTGTGGATGTCGGTCGACGTCAATGTGCAGCAGCAGCTAATCAACACACACAGCTCACGCGACCTGTGCGAGCTTCATCGGCCAGCCTACAGCCATCTCCGAGTCCTCCCAAACAACCTCACATGCTCACAAACATTCCAAGAGTCTAAACACAGGCTCAAATTGATCGGAAAATAAGTAACTCGTCGGAAAACTCTCACTGGAATAAATGGAGTTTGGTGTTGGTTTTGGCGGTTCCGGTGACAATCTGGCCAACTCTTGGTACCAAAATTTTCCTTACATCACAAGGAATGTGAATATATAATTAGATTTATATTTCGTAGCTGATCGGCAAAGTTATGGAATTAAGCGTTGAATTCGACAGCTTACCGACAGGGTTACATCGGAGCCCGATATCTCACTCGATTCTCAACAAAATTAAGTGATTCCAAGCTAAATACAAACTGTGAAGCACAAACCTTCATAGGTTTTAGCCTCATAGCGAATCTCTGGCTAGATTGTTCAGAAATCGCGAATGATAACGGATAGTTGAAGGTGTCGGAGAGGAATTGTGGTGTGAGGAAATGAGGTTGGGGGTGAGGGGATTTGTGAATTGAATCACTTAATCCATTAGCCAAGATCGTTAATTGGAATATAAAAAATAAATTACTATGCCTATGATTAATCTTAGCATTCTCCTATTGATTATGCATAACAGGGTTTTACGGAATACCTGGATTGTAGAAACCTGAAGAACATAGTGTGCAGAGATTTGATCCTCAATCATTTTTCCTGCGCACCTAGATTTATTCCTAACAAATTGAGGAATTAAATCTATAAATTTATTTAATTAATTTCAAAAACAAGGGAGAGAGAGAGAGAGAGAATAATGAAGAAAGAACACGATCCTCCTGATCTGATCTTTTGATCTGTATCCTAACTACAATCTGAATATCTGGTGAAGATTCCCTTCGGATTCCTTGCCCAGTTGAGAAGCTGAATTTCCGCCTTGTTTTCTGACCTTAGTGGATCACCCACAGCTCCTAAAGCCTGGTTTGCTTTGTTACAACTTATGATCTTGTGATGTGTTGAGATCTAAGAAACTGAAGCCTATTTATCAAAAATTCTGGACTTCTATTGGTCTTGAGTTTTCATGGGCCAGACCAAGGACCAGAATGCAAATAGCAAATAAGGCCTATCAATTAATTAATTCTCATATTCAATCCAAAATATAATTAATTAATTAATAATTATTCATTCCACCAGAGAATCAATAATGTCCTACTTATTTGCTACCACGTTTTGAGGTACGGGTTGCATGGGCTCTATATATCCCAACATTTATGGTTACAGACATTTGGTAAGTAATTTAAGCTCTTACAAGCATTTAATTAATTAACATCTTTTATCCCTGAGTCAATCCACTGAAACCTTTTCACTTATTCTTGAACTTCTTTTTCTCCTGTAACTGCCTCGATATCGTCCTCTTCCTCTTTCTCGCCCTTAAAACTTTCAATCTTTCTAATAGTGGTTTAGCAGAAAGGGGAGAGTTTGGCTCTTGTTCAGCAGCAACAGGGGTTTTCTCAGCAGCTTTCTTCTCAGCTGCTTCTTTCTCCGTGGCTTCTTTTTCAGCGGCTTTGACAAGTCTGCGTCGTGTCCTCTTTTTCTTTTCAGGAGAGGCGGCTTCTTTCCTCTTCCTTTTGGGTATTGCCACTGCAAGCTGGCCCAAAACTAGAGCGGGATGCTCTGCTTGCTTCTTAGCAAATATCTCCTCTATTTGCTTGGCAGGAAGATCTCCCAGCTTCTCTATCTCATCGAGATCCCTGAAATGTTTTTCAGTCTCGGCAGCCTTCGTAGCAGCGAAAATATCTTCAGCAGTCATTGGGATTGCCTGCTCAAACTGCTGGATGGCCATCGTAGTCGAATCCTCATCTTCCTCAGAAACAAGATTATTGGGATCAACATTTGATTTCCTCCTCAGCCTCCGTGGGCGGGACATGTGTGCTGGGGTTTGGCCCCTTCTTCGTCTGGGGAATGAAGTCAGTGTAGAGCAGAGCTTCACCCCTATCAAGTTCATCTTTCTGGAAGATGGTCTCGATAAACTTACTTATTCTCAGTCCAAAATTGACGTTGGACATGAAAACTCCAGTCTCCTTGAGCTTCAGATTCTTCTTTGTGTGGTCCAACCACCGCTCAAAGAAGAATTGTGCCCAATTCCCTTCGATTTCGTAAACTAGCGCCATCATCACAGCATACTTCTTTGCCGACAGTTCAGAGTACGATCCGGCGTCGCACTGAAACATCTTAATGACCAAATCAGCAAGAAGTCTAAAGTCCTCCCTGAACTGATTTATCGGAGTGGCTACCTTCCACCGATTATACTTATCTTCCTTCACCTCCGGTCTCTTCTATAAGTACCACTGTGCCTTCATCTCCTCGGTATTTACAACTTTGTAAGTGGAGATGCGTTCGCCTGAGTTGCGAAGGCCGAACGTCTGTGCAAAGACCTCAACGGTCACTGTGATAAGAGTTTCAAACACAGAGGTCGTGAACGACTTGTGATCATCAGCGATAACCGCCCTAGCATAAAATTCTGAAACCATATGAGGGTGAAACCTCTTAGTTTCAGCAGACAGATATTGAACCACTTCCTCCTTGGCTAAGGTGGTCATTACCCATTCCGAAATCTGTACGGCGGCAAGGGGTGTATACAGGATCCGGTCCTTCATAATCTGGGCCGCTCGCTTCTGGGCATTTGAGAGCCCGGACTGCTCCTTCTTTTTGGCAAGAGTGACAAGGCGAGCATATGGGATTGAATCATCAATATCCTCCTTTTGACAATCATGGTGAAACCGGGTGCATGCCACTCATGTAGTGGCGTGCCATCAACAGGTCGAAGAATTAACCTAGGAGGTTGTTCAGGTTTTTGAGTAGAACTAGAGGATTCAAGATTGGTAGACATTTTTAGAGATTTTGAGAAAATTTTAAAGGAATTTTGAGAATTCGAGAGTTGGAAGGCTTAGAACTCTAGGGATTTCAAATCGCACAAAATGTAGAAGGTTTGAAAGTTAAATGAAGTATCTTGTATATACCTTCTTGATTAAAGATCCGACGGTTGGGGAGACACCGCTTTACATCCAATCGACGGTTCAGGATTTCTGAGACGGTTCGCATGGTCTTCCTTACCCCTATAAACTTGAGTGCTTTTGACGTGTCGACTTCTAGTTTGGCGCAGCCAGTTGCACGCATTAAATGCAGCGTGTCGGATACAACATTTCAAATTCAAATTCTTCCGACTTTGACTTTCTAGGAGAGTCGGAGATTGCTGAGAGCTTGGACTCAGCAATCTGTTGGCTTAGTAATCGTTAGCACTCATATGAACTGCTGAAAGCTTGGACTCAGCATTCAAGTCCTAGCATTCATATATTCTACCATTCTCATATGATGATAGCTGACACCACTTGAAATATTACATCATAGCATTCTCATATTGTCTGCTGAGAGTTAGGACTCAGCAAACATTTCTTAGCAAACGTCTATACCACATGTAGAGAACTATAGCATAGCATTCCGACAAAATGCTGAGAGCTCGGACTCAGCATTCAACCTCTAGCAAACGTCTAAACCACTTGTTGCTACATGTTGCATATTACATAGTGTTATATCACACGACCTAGGATCTGCTGAGAGCTTGGACTCAGCAACCAATAGCTTAGCAACTATATCTCAGCAACAAGAATCAGCAACTCAAAAACGTAAGCTAGGATACGTTTCTCTCTATCTTCTCCGAAAATCCAAGAAATCCAGAAAGAATGAGAATTAAAACTTATTCATCCACAGCATTGTCTATCTCCATGAGACCTAACTTCAGACACAACTCTTTGAATCTGACCTCAGAAAGTGGCTTAGTGAAGATATCAGCAAGTTGTTCCTCAGTGCATATATATTGGACATCGATATCCTTCTTCTCTTGATGATCTCTGATGAAGTGATGTCGAATATCTATATGCTTCGTCTTTGAATGATGAACGGGATTCTTCGTTATGCACATAGCACTATTGTTGTCGCAAGAGATCGGCACGCATTCAGGAGGAATGTCATAATCTTGCAATTGTTGCCTAATCCACAACACTTGCGCACAACAACTTGCGGCTGCCACATATTCTGCTTTGGTTGTAGACGTATCCATAGAGTGCCACTTGTGCTCTTTCGATCAATCTTGCACCCTCCAAAGTCTAAGTCTGAATAACTAGCCCATCAGACCTTGGATACCGAATTCCTAGACCCTCGGTGCACTTGAGATAGCAAATTATCCTCTTAGCAGTATCCAAATGCGACTTCTTAGGATTTGCTTGATATCTCGCGCAAACTCCCACCGCATATGAAATGTTTGGTCTGCTAGTTGTTAAGTAAAGTAGAGAACCGATAATACCTTGGTAAAGCGTAGGATTCACATCATCTCCTCCTTTCTCAAGAGCAGCTTGGCAACTTGTACTCATTGGAATCCTTAAGCTTTTCGTCTTCTCTTGGCAGTACTTAGCAATCAGATCTCTTGTATACTTCCTCTGATTTATAAAGACCCCTTCACTCAATTGCTGTACTTGGAGTCCGAGAAAGTAGGACATCTTTCCCATCATACTCATTTGGAAATTACTCTGCATGAGCTCAGAAAATTTGTGACGCAAGACTGGATTCTTCGAGATAAAAATGATATCATCAGCATATATTTGAACAAGCATAATACTTCCTTCATCCTTGATATGAAAGAGAGTCTGATCTATCTTCCCTTTCTTGAAACCATTGTCTAGCAAAAACTTAGACAATGTTCCATACCATGCCCTCGGTGCCTGCTTCAACCCATATAAGGCTTTCCTTAGCCTACAAACTTAGTTTCCTTGTTCGAAGCCTGGTGGTTGCTCAACATAGACTTCCTCCTTGAGCTCACCATTTAAAAAGACACTTTTCACGTCCATTTGCAGGACTGAAAACTCATTGTGGGCAACATAAGCGAGGAATAACCTGATTGCTTCCAATCGGACGACCGAAGCAAACGTCTCATTATAATATTTTCCTTTGCATTGCCTGTAGCCTTTTTCTACAAGACGAGCTTTGTTCCGGATGACCATTCCCGATTCATCCTTCTTGTTCTTGAAAACCCACTTGGTTCCAATAACACTTTGATGTTAGGGTCTGTCCAAAAGAACCCAAACCTGATTGCGCGTGAACTCTGCTAGCTCCTCCTGCAAGGCATTTACCCAATCTGGATATTGTAGAGCATCTTCAACTTTCAAAGGCTCTTCATGCAATATATAACACGCTAGCATCGCATTGTCTTATTGCGTCCTTACTGGATCATTAATGTTATCAATGATAGCATCTAGGGGGTGATCACGTAGCCATCTCGGTCGTGGATTGCTGGTTGTTGGGGTTGCATTGCTAGCTTCGCCTGCTGAATTGTTCTTTACCAGAACATTCTCCTCAGCAATCACTTGGGGTTCAACATTATGTACCTCAGCATACGGCTGAAATTCAGCAACAGGACTCTCAGCATTCTGGACTTCAGCAGCTGGAATCTCAGCATTCTGCATCTTAGCAGCTGGAATCTCAGCATTCCGCTTCTCAGCAGCTGGGATCTCAGCATCGTCCTTAGCCATCTCCTCAGCATCACCCAATCGTGCTTCAACAACTCGTCCTTGATCTGGGATTTCTTCGTCTTCTTCTTCAAGCGATCCCAGATTATCCAAATTATCATTAAGATAAATTTGGTTGGTGGCCTCAGCATGATCATTAGCATCATTGGCCCGGTCAGCAGTTTGGTCACTTGTTGAATGCGCCTGAGTTGGATTGCAATCACTCAATGACTTAGTCGGATCAATCCTCATATTTTCGAAAGAATTCAAGATAGACTGATCATGGACATCATTAGCCTCATGATTGTCATCCTTTTTCTCTCTTAAGATCCTGCGCACTAGAGTAGACTCATCAAAAATAACATTGCATGTTATTTCCACAACTTGAGTCATCTTGTTTAACACTCTATAGCCCTTGTGAGAAAGATGTCCATAAGGAACACACCTTCATCAGACTTAGGCGAAAAAGTGTTAAATTTTGACTTCCCATTGTTATGAAAATAACATGTCGAACCAAAAGCACGAAGATGAGTCAAAGAAGGCTTACGACCATTTTACACTTCATAAGGAGTCTTATTGAATCTCCCATTTATTGCGCTCCTATTCTGAGTGTAGCATGCAGTCATGACTACTTTGCCCCAATACTTTCCACTCAAACCAGAATCGGCTAGCATTGACCGCACTGCTTCCTTCAAGGTCCTATTCCTTCTGTTTGCTAGACCATTCTGCTGGGGGGTCCTAGCAGTGGATTTTTCATGCCCGATTCTAGCTTCGGCGCAGAAATCAATTAGAATTCCATTGTAGAACTCAATCCCTTTATCTGATCTGATCTTTTTTCACGATAAGTTCTTTGTTATTCTGCTCTTTAAGGATCAGCTCTGGTAGAATGAGCTTTACTTCATCCTTGGTCCTCAGCAATCGGACCCATGTGTACCAGGAAAAGTCATTAACAACCACAAGTGTATAAACTTTTTACATATAGTGGCTGGAGTGACAGGGCCGAATAAATCCATGTGCAAAAGCTCTAGGATTATTTCAGAAGTTGCCTTCTCCGGGTTTGTCTAGAATGATGCCTTAGTCTGCTTCCCTTGCTGGCAAGCTTTGCACACACCTTCCTTTCTGAAAGTTGTCTCAGGCAATCCTACAACAAGATTGTGCTTGGCTAGGTGGTTAATGGTTTTAAAGTTCAGATGAGTTACCCTCTTATGCCAAAGCCAATTCGTTTATTCCTTGTTGAATGCTACGAAGCATGAATGTTGTTGGCCGCTTTGCCAATCAACCTCTGAGCTTCACTTCACCTGTAGCACTATTAACAATCTCACAACCAGTGTTAATGAAATATACGTTATACCCATTCTCGCATAGTTGGCTAATGCTCAGTAGGTTGTGCTTGAGGTTGGAAACGAGAGCAACGTTGATGATCCTAATGCCATCTCGCTCAATGCATCCTCGTCCAATCACTCGACCTTTGCTATTATCGCCAAACATGACTGTGGGGCCATAAATTCTTTGAAGCTTTGAGAATAGCTCTTCTCGCCCCATCATGTGGCCTGAACATCCACTATCTAGGATCCATTCATTTGACATTCCTGATGTCTTCGCTCTTGGATCCTGTTCCTGCAAAAATCAGCAATTTTGTTTAGGTACCCTCTTAGCATCGGGTCCTGCAGGATTAGCGTGGATCATGGTCCCTTTTGGAACCCACATCTTGGTGATTTTCAAGATTCTCTTCTTGATTTCACCCTTAGCAACCTTTTCAACTTCGTTGGATAAGCGAACTTTGCATAATTAGAACTAGGTGGAGTAGTGTGCTTAGCCTTCATAGTCCTTTTGGAAGGAAAACAGTTGGACTCCAGCCTCACATAGGTGTTCCTCCTATGTGGTGTGTACTTAGTGTACTATGGTCTTACAGCATGGTATGCAACATGCTTGCCTCTATGAAAGGTAGGATTTGCTATCCTAGCGTTAGATACATAATGCTCAGCATTCCTCCTTGACACTGCTGAGTGTGGTCTAGCAGACATCCTCTGGGTACTATGCTGAGATCCAGCAGAAGCATGCTTAGCAGGCATTCTGTGAGTACTCTGATGAGATCCAGCAAAAACATGCCTAGCAGGCATTCTATGGATACTCTGCTGAAATCCAGGAGATGTATGCTTGCTACGCCAATCTGTCTGCTTAGCAGTTGACAACTCAGCAATTGCCTTTCCTTTACCCTTGTCAGCATTGACTTTTCCAGCAGAAACAAAAAAAATGTTTTTCTGCTTAGAAATTTCAGCATTCTTACTCAAGACTTCCTTAGAGGATTTTGCTTCAACACAACCAAGGCCCAATCCTGATTTATCAGAATGTTTCCTTTGTTGGCTCACAATGGCACTAAGAACTGCCTTGCTGGATGTGTAAGCACAAATACACTCCTCTTTAGTTTTACTCTTTAAAGCTTGATTCTCCTTTTCAATATTTTGAAAACTATGAGTAAGTTTGGAGTAATCAGCTCTGAGTTTCAAAAGCTCCTCACTATCAGACCTTAGTCTTTCGACTTCCTCGGTCAAAGTTGTAACTTTTAGTTTAAGTGAGGTATTCTCTACCACAATGGCATTTTGTATCTCATACATTTTTGAAAACTCTATTGAAAGCTTTGTGAGATAATCATCCTCAAAATCTAGAAAAGAATCCTCCGATTCATGCATAGTTGTTGAACTAGGAATGCTAGTAGAATGTGCCTCCTGGGTATCGACTGCTAGAGCAGACTCTGCATTCTGCTCAGCATCAGCATCTTGGTTATCAATAATATCTGCCATAAGGACTAGCATGGCCTCCTCATCATCGTCTTCTGATGAATAGTACTCCTCATCATTGTCAGGGATGTCTGGCACCTCTGTTCTTGTCAGCAGCGCTCGGGTGATTGCTTTGACAGCTCTTCTTTCAAATCGTTCCTTGAGGTGCTCTCTCTTCTCTTGGCTCACTTTAGGACATTCATGCTTAAGATGATCTGGCAAGTTACACTCAAAGCATGTCCTAGGCTTTCTATCTGCTGAGCGAACGGATGATGGGAGTTTGCTTCTTTAGCTTCCTTCTCGGCTTTAGCTTCCAGCATAAGCTTCTGAAGCTTTCTCATCTGCTCTACCAGCTCACTGATCTTTAGATCTACTGGCTGTGAACCTGAGGTTGAGGCAACCTCCTTTGCTGGGCATGCTGGAGCAAATCTATCATTATTGCGGAACGGCTTCTTCAGCTTCCACTTTCCAGCATCTCTCTTTACAAAGAATGTTAGATCTTCCGGGGGTACAGCATTTGATGACGTAGTTTGCGCAGCAGCGGCTTTGTTCTTCTTTGATTGCTATATTATAAATTCATGAGCTTTAAGTTGAGAAAATACCTCAGATGTAGACATCTTGCTGAGGTCCTTTTCGCTCAAGCTTGTCATCTTTACAAACCAATCACTCCTTGGAAACAGCTTGGAAATGATCTTGTTGTTCATTTCTCCATTATCGTATGTCTTTTCCAATTTATGGAGCTCTCCAATGATGGTGTTGAATCTCTCTTCCATTGCTTGAATAGATTCTCCTGCAATCATAGAGAAAGATTCATACTTATTGTCAGCTACCTGGAGTTTGTTGCGTTTCATTTGGTCTGTCTCCTGGGAGGATTCGCAGACATATTCCCACATCTCCTTAGCTGTATCAAAGTTTAGAGCCTTGTCTGCCATCAATGGAGGCAAATTGTCAAGTATAAGCTTCTTTGCTAGATATTCTAGTTGGGCTCTTTTCTTATCTTCGACCGTCCATTCCTCGATCATCTTCTCGACCATCGGAGGTGGTCTAGGTTGCCCCTCAGCAACAGGAACTACAAAAATATTGGGCTTCATGATTCTTATGGGGCCCTTAGAAAGAACGTCCACCATCTCTGGATGTATGCTTTAGAGCTAGATGGTGGCCATCTTTTGCCATGAGTTGAACTTCTCTTTGTTGTACTTGGGAAGAGTATGGTTCATCTTGGAAAGATTGAAGTACATCTTACGATCTACCGCTCTGATACCACTTGTTGGTCCCTGATAAGAGTCGTGATAAGTACCCGAAGGCTACTTAGCAAATGCAGCGGAATAATAAGTTTATCTTGCACTTAGATCTTTTCCAGATATTTAGCTCGGAGGTTGAAGTTATGATTGTTTCAGAGGTATACACTAGCAACTTGAGGTTGCTAAGTTTTAAATCGATGAACAAAAACAATAAAACAGTAAATAAGAACACAAGATTTATAGTGGTTCGATCTACAAGATCTACGTCCACTCCTTAGCAATATCGCTGAGAATTTCACTAAAAAGATATTTTAAGTACAAGGAATCACCGAACTCTTGTAGCAGGCGGTGAGATTTTGAGTCGGCCACTACAAAACTATCCTCCGTTACTTTGATCTCTTTGGTCGGCAGCTGCGGAGAAGTCAAGGGCACACCTTCATAAAATTCCTCTCTGCTGCAATGGAAGCTTTAGAGTTCCTTCCCGAACTTTTCTGGGGTTTTTGGCAACAGCCTGTGATAGTCAATCTCTTTTCAGAGATGTGACTGCTGGATGCTTCCTAGGATGGAAGGTATCCCAATGATTAGATTCTTGAGCTAAGTCAAGGAATCTCTTCAATATAGTGTCTGATATGTGTGTAATTTGCATGATTTTTGGGTTGTGAATTGAATGAATTGGTGAGAATTTGGTACAAAAATCAGACACATATCTCTTCTTTTCTTGGTTTTCCTTCACTTGGTGTTTTGGAGTTGTTTTGTGTGTGCAGGATGTGAAAAAGGTGAAAAAATGCGATTTTTGGAGCTAAAAAGGGACATGGGCCGTAGCCAATCCCGCTCGGGACGACTGGGTCCCGTTTGGGACAGAAAAAGTTTTAAAAAGGGCTAAGTGTCGAATTGCCGTAGCCTATCCCGAGCGGTACGGGTCTGTCCCATTCGGGACCGATGTTCGGGATGCAACCTCCCGTCCGGGATACGTCAAAGTGGCGTGAAAATGAAGACGAGAAGCGAGACACTGTGGCTGGTCCCGTTTGGAACCAAACGGTCCCGTTCGGGACGGGTCTGGACCTTCGGGTCCTGACCACGATCCATCCCGAGCAGGATGAGATTTTGTTCTTGAGCATCCCGTTCGGGATGGGTCTGACTGGGCTGCGAGATTTTCACCTATAAAAGGCCAGAGAATGCCACATTCTAGGGGTTCGAACTTTGAAAACCATAGAGAGAAAGAGGCACGATTTTACTGCGAATTTCACTTCTCAAGGCTGGGAATTGAAGGTTGAAGGAAGGATTTGAAGCTAGTGTTGAAGATTCATCATACTTCCCCTAAGCTTTCTTATTCTCTTTTCTCTTCATGTCTTATTTTGAGTTACTGAGGATTTCTCTTGTAATTATGAGTAGCTAAACTCATTGTTGAGGATTAGGATGTGATTGGGATTGAATTTGAATATTGTTGGGATTTGATTTATTGAAGTTTCATGGGATTGATTATTATTGTGAGATTTATTTGTGTTCCTTTCATGATTGATCACCATGTGTTGGAAAGTATGCCTCTATGAATTAACTTGATAGGTTTTTGCATTAGAGGGGATTGCAATAATAATTAGGTGTTCGTCCACTTAGAAGATAGGTGAATTAATGTCTAGGTCAATGAGTTCATGCGCTTTTGGGAGTTAATTAAAATCAACATACCTAGACCTAGGTTGAGATTGGAATTAATCCACGGTTATTGCACCGGTACTAAGGGCTTAACTATAATTTGCTGAACCGACCCAATCTAACTGTTGAAATCGGGCTGTAGAGTAACAAGCCCAAACATATTCATTTTCTACCCCAATCCATCCGACATTCCTCAACTGCTTTCTCTTGGGATTTACTTAGTAGAATTAACTTTTGTTTCATTGTTTATTTAATTGGTAATTGCATGTTAGGTAGATAGAAATTGATATTCAACGTTATTTTACTACGTCTAGATATTAGGTTTCAAAATCAGACTTTTACTTAAACAACGGGCGAATTGAGTCTTCGTGTTCGATAATTTTTACTTGATAAAAATACTGCAATCAGTGTCAGATAGTCAATGTGGGGGACACTACGGTTGGGAGCTTAGAGAATCTTCTTGTCTCTTTAATTTGCTCCAACTGACTACTTACTCACTTTGCTTCGCTTTGTCAAAGGATTCGCTTAAGTGTTTGTAAAGGCAGTAAAAGCAGTAGTCGTCTCTCTGTTTGGACTTGTCTTTTATACCTGGAGATTCTAACTCTGAATCTCCATACCCGTTAGACACAATTGTCTTCTCCGTCCAAAAGAGTTACTTTCTATTTCTTCCTTTCTGGCGTGGTACAGTGCCTTTTTACCTACTTCGGGTAAGGCTTTCGCCCTTTGTTGTACCTTCTGTCAGAACGGGCGTCTTTAGCAAGTGTTGCTAAGTTTCTTTGCTTAGCATTCTATCGGAGAATGCTGGAAACCTTCTGCTAAGCCTTTTGACTCTTTTGATTGTTAAGTACTTCTAGCAATCAATATTTGTAGCCAATCTGCTGACTCCTCAGCAGTTGCTTACTCAGCACTTGAGTCGTGGTTCTTGATTGCTATATCTTCTAGCAATCTTTTCCATAGTAGCGAATGCTGACTCCTTCAGCATTCTGCTATCTTCTTACTGTAGTAGCGAATGCAGACTCCTTCAGCATTCCGCTATCTTCATTCTGTTGACTGCTAAGCGAATGCTCCTAGCAGTCTCTTCTTTCTGCATATGATTGCTAGCACTTAGCAACCATTCTTCTTAGCACATAACTATTTTCTTCTTTAGCAGTCATCCTTGTCTGTTGACTTCTCTAGCAGCTACCATCTGCTGGGAATACTTCTAGCATTCTAATCTATTACAACTAGATATTTCACCTAAAAAAGACATTACATGTGAGTTGCTATACTATGCTAGACTTCAGCAATGATCGACCAAACTACTAAGGCTTTGATTCAACAAAACCTTTTACAATATTGATCTAAGGGAGAATTACAACATAATTCCCAACAAATATGATCAGTAGTTCTAGTATCCACTACCCAAGAATAGGTGGAACTGATGTTAAACATGTTTCCGTTATAAATGCACATGACGTACCTTGTCTACCCGTGCTAGGCACTAGACAATCTACTTCACTTTGCTTGCGTTTGCATGGCCTGATGATGACTTCTGCCTCATCTTCTTCATCTAACCTTTTAAGCATTTCTTTTTCTTCAGCAACTGCCTTGTCAAGAGCTCACAAAGTTGGAGCAAACTCAAATACCATCATGTCAGATTCTTCTCGAAACAGGCTCCTGAGTAACTCATAAAGAGGAAACTCATGCTCGGTAGCAAGAGATTTGATGAAATCATCAAAATAATTAGATAGAGAGTGCATGACAATGTTTATTTCTGCCCGTTTATTAATTCGTCCACCTCTCTTTCTGTACTTTCTCATGATCTTCATCATGCTGATGAAGTGCAGAACCAACAAACTCCCCTTAGTCATTTTCTTGCAAACCAGGTCCTTCACTAGATCATAACTAATAGTTTGTCTCACCTTCCCATATACTTTCACAAGGCCCCTCCATATCTCAACAACTATTCGGTAATTCCTGTATTTGAGCCATAATTCTCTAGACAGATTGTTCATCATGAAAAAGTAGGCAAAATCATCAGAAGCTTTCCATCTGTTATAGAATTCTCGCTCATAACCAGAGCCTTTCCAATACCGAGGAGATAGTGGGTCCATGCAAAGTACATAGGTATGTTTTGCAGAACAGAGTATTTCCATGAAGTAATATTCACTCAGGAAAATTCGGACCATTTAAAGAGTTCGATGTTTAGAGTTTAACAATATGAGTAGTATACATGTCTGAAAACAATAAATTAAAGCACAAATTAAAACATAGTCGCAAACAGTTGAAACAATTAAATATTGAAACCTTATGATTAAACAATATTAATGTTTCCTCTAATTTGCCTAAGTATTACTATTGCAAGCCACACATGTGGACGTTTACAACAAAACACTTAACCAGACTGCATCTTTCAATTCCAGCCCTTTAATTCCTATCCATGCCAGGGTTTTTTAGACAAATAGAATTAATAATTGGAGACTAACTTAAGACCATATTATCCTAATGAGCAGGGACATCACAAATGAGTTATACTCTGGACAATATCTAAGCTAGCATACCACCAAAGCCAACCCTCCCATATAAGGATCTACTAGAACACACCTGATCTCTTATAATAAGGTTGTCTCATTTAATTCAATTCCTAGAGAACTTATGAAAACTCCATATGCAAGCTACAGATGTAGACATTTACGCATGAGCTCCCACTTCTCACACGAACTGAATGTTTGTTTTAAGAAATCCTATCTATTAGAACTTATGAATAATAAATTAAACAAGCTACACATGTAGACGTTTACCTAATAAATTACCCACTTCCAATAAAGAATCGCTTTAAGGAGGTCTTATTGAATAAGCTTAGTAATTTTAATTTCATAAAGTTTAATTGCATAGATTATTTTATGTAGCCATAATTATAACGTTGCTTAAATTCTATCATGCAAAGCATGAACCCCGAATTAATAGATATAATCAATTACATAAAATAAATCACATAGAATGCTTTAAAGCTGTAAATAAAAGGATGTAAAAGTGCTCCTATTATCTACAACATGCTTGGGTGCTGCGCAATTAATATAAACACATATATCATGCGAAGACAAATAATAAAGCAAATAAAAAATGTCCTCGTGGCTTCATGATACAAATAAAGATTTGATCCATCAGAAAATTGGACAATCGGGCCTGTTAACGAATCGTGGGCTCGTGCACACATTGCAAGCCTGATAACCCATGAGAACCTTGGCCGACGAGCCACCACCGACGAACCAACATAACCGGTGACCCGCTGCCGCCGCGGGGCTTACCAGAATCGTGCAACAGTCGTGCATGCACATCACGCAGCTGCAGCCCACGTTGCGTCGCGCGACCGCAGCCCACGTTGCCGCACCCCCGCCCCCTTCACACCTACCACCGCCCTGGCCGTCGCCCTAATTGCCGACCGCTTCTTCTCCACCGTCGAATGCGTTTGGCTCACCGGAGAGCGCGTAGGAGCTTAAAGGAGATGCACGCGCTGGCCGCAATTAGCAAACCCTAGGGTTTTCATTTCAGCGCCGCCACCTTCCCCGGTCGCCCTGCCACTGCCTCCATCCTAGTGAGTTGCACCTCACCACTGCCCCGCCGACACCGATCGAGAAGAGCGAGTACCCCGCCATTGTACGCGCGCAGGGCCACACAGGGTGACTACACGGGCACTAGAACCTAGGGGTCCGCCATGCCGTGAGCAGCCTTTACGCCCACACCGCCGCCGCACCCCATTGCGGCAGTACTTCCGTCTCCTCACGCCGTCATCCCGGAGCTGCCGCATGCCTGCCTTGGCTGGCCATGGGCCGCGCCCACTGTTGCACTACGTTCGCGTGCGTGCTGCAAACCCTAGAGTTTTGCAGCCGCCGCGCTGTCGCTGTGGCCGCTGTGCGCCTATCGCCGCCGTGACGTCGTGTTGCCTCGCAGTTTCACGACCACTGTACACAGCCGCCTGTCGTGCTGGTGCCATCATGCACCGCCGCGTGCGTCTTGCAACCCTTCGTTCTTCATGTTCTTTGTTCTTCATTTTATAGATTTAATTTGAAAAATTGAAATTTTGATGGAATAACATCCTAATACAATTTGGAATTTAAATCTAACCACGGATTTATCTCGTGAGTAAAAAATGAATCCTTATAAAAGGGCGGATTAACCTGAGAACCACGAGGAACAAAAAACACATACAATTCAAAAACCATTCATGCATATCATTCGATAATAATTATCATGCATAATCATATGCAATATTATTTTTTTCAATAGAGCCAATTAATTAACCTCGCTCTGATACTATTTGAAGGGATTTGTGAATTGAATCACTTAATCCATTAGTTGAGATCGTTAATTGGAATATCAAAAATAAATTACAATGCCTATGATTAATCCTAGCATGCTCCTATTGATTATGCATAAGAGGATTTTACGGAATACCTAGATTGTAGAAACCTGAAGAACATACTGCGCAGAGATTTGATTCTCGATCCTTTTTCCCACGCACCAAGATTTAATCTTAACAGATTGAGGAATTAAATCTATAAAATTAATTTAATTAATTTCGAAAATAAGAGAGAGAGAGAGAGAGAAGAAAGAACACGATCCTCCTGATCTGATCTTCTGATCGGTATCCCAACTCCAATCCGAATATCTGGTGAAGATTCCCTTCTGATTTCTTGCTCGATTGAGAAGCAGCATTTCCTCCTTGTTTTCAGATCTTAGTCGATCACCCACAGCTCCCAAATCCTGGTTTGCTGTGTTGCAACTTATGATCTTGTGTTGTGTTGAGATCTGAGAAACTGAAGCCTATTTATAGGAAATTCTGGACTTCTATTGGGCCTGAGTTTTCATGGGCCAGACGAGGGACCAGAATGCAAATAGGAAATAAAGCCTATAATTAATTTATTCACATATTCAATCCAGAATATAATTAATTAATTAATATTGATTAATTCCACCAGAGAATGAATACTGTCTTACCACATTTTTAGGTACGGGTTGCATGGGCTCGGAATATCCCCACATTTAAGGTTACATACATTCGTTAATTAATTTAAGCTCTAACAAGCCATTTAATTAATTAACATCTTTTATTCGTGAGTCAATCCACTCAAACCTTTTCACTTATGCTTGAACTTAATCAGCCTTGAGGACTTTAGCATAACGAGCCTTTTAATCTGCTCAGGGAATGTCACCATCGTATACTTGATGTGGTTACCTAGTTCCACTACCAGATAGTCATACACAAACTCCTATCACCCAAGATACAGATATACAAGCATAACTAGATCCTTTCAATGCAACTTAAAGTGATACACACTTTGTGTATACTTTTGTGCCTTCATTTAGGATTAAGATATCATCAAGCCATAAAGATCCAGATTCCTTTAATGTCAGATAAAAGAATCGATCTCAACTTAGGTCCCTATCAATGCGTGCCCCACACCAGCATACTAAGCAATCCAAGATAAGATGCTTATTACAACATATACTGCAGCCTACACAGACAGTTTATCCTGGAACTTTCTCAACTGTGATAACTATTTATATCTCGCTAGGTCATATGATCCATACGATCTTTCGAGATCTACTACACACCGTATGATCTCCTTATCGACGAGATAAGAGAATAAGAGCGTTTGCGACACATGTTTGTTAATTCAGACAAGAGATGAACATATAACATATATGATTCCCAGTATATTAACCAATCGACCTTGTACATAATATATCAATCATAATGCTTTCTGTATATAAATTCATCAGAGGGGTTGTGTTTATAGGGCAAACTCTTGCCTTGAACAGCATGCCAATCCCAATTATTTTATATTATCTTTTAAAATTTTTGACAAGTGTCATGTTGGTCCAATGAGGTGGTAACACTTGTCGCCGCTCTATTTGACCTACTACAGATCTTTTTCTTTGTGTATTCTATTTTAATTTCCAACATTTTGGATTCATAACTTGACATCTATTATTCAAATTGAAAAATGGACATATACTGAAGTGCTCCAAATCACGAGATCTACTCGTGGGTGCGATTTCATAATTTTTGGAATTATCGCCTTTTGTACCCGGTTCAAAAATTCATAGAATATTCATCGGAACTCCGAATCTCAATCCGATTGTTTCTAAATTTATCATAAATTGTTCTCAAGCATACCCTAGCTCGATACAAGAATCGGAGCTCTTGAGTGCGAGTTGTTACTTTAATTGCGACATATTTTCACCAGAAAATATAATTCGTCCTCTTTGAAAAATTGTGGTTGCATGATCACTTAGGGTTTCTCAAAACATACACATAGGCATATTTCTTGCAAGAAACGGACTTATATCCGACATTGGATGTCGTTAACCATTTTAATTGCAATTAAATCTCAAATAATAAATAAATATTTATTTATTAAGAAAATTAAGCTTAAATTAACTTAATTAAAATCCGGGATATTACATATTAATTCAAAATTCTAATAATTCATAAATAGTTTAATTCATTTAAAACATAATAATAAGACACAAAAACTTAGATAGTTTGGGAAGAGAGTCCAACAATAATAAATAGACAATTATATATTTTGAGGGATATATATGATTTTGATAGAAAGGAAAGATAAGATATGAGAAATGAAAAGAAAATGTGAAGGGGATTGGTTTATAAGATTTCAGAGCGTGTTTGAGCCACAAATTTCAACACTCAGTCGTGGAAAATAATTGTTCTCACAATTCAAGATGTGGACATCAACCAACACGCGTCGCTACTCACCCCACAATCAACATTTTTGTCAGTCACTTTCTTTTGGCACTTTTGGTATAGTTGTCAAGTGGGCCGGCCCGGGCCCGGGTAGGTCCACCAATTATGTGGCCCGGCACGGCCCGGGATCACTAGTGAGATGGGCCGGGCTGGGCCGGGCCAATTTGTATTTCTCTTGGCCCAGCACAACCCAGGACCACTATAAAGTGGGCTTGGACCGGGCCTGGGCTGGGCCTGAACCGGGCCTGGGCTGGGTCTCAGGTGGGCTTGAAGTGGGCCTCAGGTGGGCCAGAGATGGGTTTAAAATAAACTATTATTTTTATTTTTTATTCATTTTAAAATTAATTTTTGAGGAGTATTTGCAATTTTTCTTTAAAGAAACGTAATTCAATTAGGTTAGATTTAATTGTGAATACTTAAAATTATTTATTTAGTAGCTAAATTAATATAAAGAATTAAAATAACTAGTATAAAATAATAAAAACTAACTAAAAGATGAGATGGGCCTCAACCGGGCTGGACATGGGCCGGTCCTGGGCCTGGGCTGGTCCGGGCTTGGTCCTGGGCCTGGGCCGGGCTGGTCCTGTGCTCAGATGGTCCTGGGCCTGGGTCGGGCTTGGACTTCAAAAAAGACCCAATATGAGCCCATCGAATATACCTAAGCCCAGCCCATCAAACCCATTTGATTCGTGGGCCGTTCCTGGGCCGGGCCTCAGCCGTGCTGGCCGTGCTGGGCTGGGTCGGCCCGGCCCAGTTGACAACTCTAACTTTTGGTATAGATTTTTTTTTTTCAATTTTCTTTTGAACATTGTTTTCACTATTTTTCAGAGAGGAACACAAATAAGTTGCAATGCTTTCAATTTTGTTCTGAACCCCGAAGAGCAAGTGATGAAACTTGAAAGGCTATGCTTATGATTAATATTTAATAAAATAAATGTTTATAAATTTTTAATTAGGGTAATTCTAAACATAACCACATCATTTTTCAATATAATGTCATTATTTTATTTAAAAAAAATATTATTTTATCTATAGCCAAATTTAAGAAACATTTAGAAACAACAGTAAATTTAAACAAAAGATTTTAAATTAAATACCATAACAAAAAAAATTGTGCGATCATTTGATTCAGATCCAAACTCTCAATAAAGATAATTGTTTTCTCAAATGATTAAAATCGTTTTTGATTCCTGGAGGATTTTTATCCAAGGAAAAGCAGAAAACACTAGTTTGATATATTCGTAAAACCATCAAGGATCATATCGAAAATGAGATGGTATAAATCTTCTTCAACCTAAAATCAAATTGATAATTGCAAACATTTATATATTTTTAATGTGGTTAAAGCAAATCAATCATTATTGAGTAAACATTTAGAACTCGATTCTGTAAAACTTTATTCAAGATTCTTAGTTAAAGGGGTTTAATTTATGTTTAATAATATTTGATTGGTGAACTCATAAGAAAACCTGGTAAGTGATTTATCCTAAAATTATGAAATTATGCCATTAGAGTAATTAAACCTTTGTCCTTTAATTATTAATAAATATAATAAGTCTTTATTAACTTTATTAATTATAAGAAAAAATTCAATTTAAGTAAATACATCTTTCTTGTGAAAAAGAATAATTTATATTTAAAAGAAAATAATAAATATTAAAAAAATATAATTTTCAGTTTAGAAATTTTGTTTAAAATAGATTAATAAGTTTTAAAATATTTAATAAGAATAAAACTTATATATATAATAAATACGTTAAATTTAAATATAATAGCACTCGATCTTATTTTACAATTAAAACTTGGTGGTGCACAATATGTCACTGGTATGTACAAATGGATTTTTTCTTAGGGAGGCGTGCACAATGCGTGGCTTCATTTCTCGCTCCAACGAATTCCCTTCCTCATCAAAGTCATGAAATCACATTTAAAATGAGGCACCCCAACTCTATGGCATAAAACGACTGGATATAACAAAGAAGAATTTATTGATTCAATGTCAAGGCTGAAAGAAAGTTTCGTCCTACTTCCTTATACTATGAGATATATAAAAGAAAAAAAAATGAGAAATATTTATATTTTTTAATTGAGTTATAATATTAAATTGAGATTTAAAAAAAGCTCGATCACAGTTTTGCTTTCAATTAAGGGTGAAACATACTATTATATTACCGCACATTTGATCATTAATTCCCGTTCATGATTTTATTGAACGTTTTAGTTGAATTTTAACTTTATCAAGACAACAAATAACAAAACCTGCTCGATTCTAAAATAATAAGGTATTAACTGTATACTATTTATCAAATAATATTAGTAGGGATACATTGCATTCATCATATAACTGAAAAATCAATTGACTAATTAAAACAAATACTACTATTAGAACTTACTATTTTTCCTAAATGTTGATGAAGATGATAAAATATTGCCCTGAAGAATTTTATTTAAAAGGTACACTAAATATTAATAGAGAAGGACAAACTGTGGAATTTGTGGCTCTTAAAAAATAATATTGAATTTGCGGATGGAAATCGTACAAACTGTTTATTATAGGGCCACATCTAGCGCTTTTTGGGAGAATGCGAAAATTTCAACTTTATTTGGATCAAATATTATTGCTACATATATAATTGTTAAAAGGGTAAATTATATTCCTACGCTCGGGGTGTAGTGGTTAAAACACCTTTTCTGTGACTGAGAGGTCACAAGTTCGAGCTCCCAGGGGAACATCTGGTTGTGTGAGTGTGTGTGAGTTTGAGATTAATGTAGACTTATTCAAAAAAAATAAAAGGGTAAATTATTGAAGATTTTTTTAATATATTATAAATTATATATATTTTTTAAAATAAATTTCTTAAAATGCTTTGATAAGTATAAAAAAACCTTTGATTTAGCTGATTATTAAATAAAACTGACTAGGATGGACTTGATCATGTAATGAATATACAGATTTAGAAAGTGTAATAATTTAAACTCCGTCAACTGATAACATGAAGACTTGAAGAATCAATTCAAGAAAATCAAGCCTTTTGCGCAACTGAATGTTCAATTGTTTGCTGTCAGAATAAATTCAACTGATAGTAGAAATAGTTGATCAATTAAAAGCAGTGTAACAATTGACAGTTAAGAAAGAACTGTCAACTTATGGGATGAAGAGTCCTAAAAACGAGCTCAACTAACCAAGTGATAATCTGATAATTGATGTCACAAGTCAACAGTCACGTCACATAACTGTTTCTAGGACAAGAGGCAAGATTATTAATCTTCGTAAATGTTAACATGCAAAAATATATATGGTCTATTTTAATTCAAACTACAATGAACATAATCCAAGAGGAGTATACAAATACTCCGTTAATATTGAAAAGTACTCCCTCCGTCCCAAAACAATTGTCTTATTTTTCTTTTTCGTCTGTCCCAAACAATTGTCTTCTTTCCTAAAATGGAAAGTTTATACACACTCACTAATAAAATACTAATTTCCTCTATCTCTACTTGCATTGGTATCTGTGCCATTTCCAAATAAGACAATTGTTATGAGACGGAGGTAGTAATAATTAAGTGATCAATGAGAGAGAGAGAAAGATTCGCAATAACATCTAGCGAACTACTACTGAAGCCAACAAATGGTATCAAAAGCTCTCAAAATCATTGTGTGATTTCCATTCCTAAGATTAACGTGGCTCTACACGAGACCTTTGGTTGATAAAGATATAAACAATCAAGGTTCAAATATCATCAGAGTCCTTATGAGAATATATAATATTCTAATCAACAATTAAGGAGTAATCAGAACTCTAATTCAGTTAGATGACAAAGTCTAGCATGCGATGAGTTGTTTGGTAAACCTACGTAGATCAAGAGCAGTGGCGGATCCAGGAATTTATAATTGGAGATACAATATATAAATAAAATTAAAATGAGGATACATTATGTGAGAATATCTACAAATAATATGTCAAAATATGTATAAATAATAAAAAAATACTCCCTCCGTCCCACTCTATTAGTTTCATTTGCCTTTTTGGTCTGTCCCACTCTATTAGTCTCATTTCCTAAAATGACAAACTTTTTCACACTCATCAATAAAATATTAATTCCACTACACTCACAAACATTGGTTCCTGTGCCGAAACCATATGAGACTAATAGCGCGGGACGGAAGTAGTACATATATATAGTAAAAAAAAAAAATTAGGGGTACAAACGTATTCCCAAATCATAGTGTAGATACGCCCCTGATCAAGAGTACCCTATGACTGAGGACAGCTAATGTTCTCCATTAGAGAAGAACCCATATTACAACTTGTACTAAACTATTGTAATCCGAGTTAGTGATTTTCTCTCAACTGAACGAAGAGTGGATGTACAATTATTTGTCATCTGAACCCGTATAATATCCTATGTATTTATAGCTATAATTTATTTTGGTTATATATCCGCTCTTTGTTTTCTCTCACCAACTAATATTTGAAAACGAACAACTAACTTTAGGTGGTGAAGTACAATTGCAATCTAATCTAGACATGCTTGACTTAACATATTTGAGTAATCATTAATTGACACTTGAGTCAAGTGGAAACCGAAAATAGACCCACTAAGTTACCAATATATTGAAAACTTCCGCACGTTTATATCTTTATACTCTTATATGGCAGCAACAAATGGTATCAAAGTAGTTGGTCTTACAGACTGACTATTTTGAGTCACATAGTGATGGAGATCCAGGTGGCACGATTTATCAGGATACATGAAGAAATTATTGATTTTTCTTGATATATCTTGATAAGATAAGATATTTAAATATTTACATATTTTAGCATGATTTGATTTGATTTTAAGTTAATGAGATTTGATTTTTTGATTTGTTAGGATTTAGATTTTATTCTTTTTATTATGAAGATATCAAGATATAGTTGTTGATATATCTTGATAGATTTGATATGTTTTTCAAATTTAATTTCCTAGTCAGATTAGGTTTAGAGATAAAATTTCACCCTATAAACAGGGTTAGTTCTTTTTGTTTTTAATTCAATTTTTTTATTTTCAGTTGAATAATAATTCATCAATTTAATTCTTCATTTTTGCGTCATGTCAACTATGTTCCCGGGCTATGATTCTTATCATCACAACGAGGATCGTATCATTTGGCACCAGAGCCTTGGTTGTTCGTCATCATAATCAGTTCATGTCTTTTCTTTCTCTTTTCCTTTCTTACATATTCGTCCTCCAAAAATCTCGCATTGGTATTAACAACGACTTTCTAATTCTCAGTACAATAGAAGTAACCACCTTTCGTTTGCCTGAGATATCCTACAAACAACATCATCTTACACCAAATTCTTAACGTATCAGGTTCCTTTGTAAACACATATGTTGGACAACCCCAAACCTTCATTTTGGTTAAATTGGGCTTTCGCCAGTAACAGAATTCAAGAGGCGTTTTTGGAAATAATTTAGAAGGTACCAAGTTAAGCAAATAGGCCGCTGTTTCCAACACATATCCCCAAAACCAAATCGGCAAGCTTGCAGAACTCATCATAGGCCTAACCATTTTGTTGAGGGGTTCCTGGTGCAGTCCATTGGGACGTAATCCCATTATCTGACATATACTGCAAGAACTCATTACTGAGGTATTCCCCTCCATGATCCGATCGTATTTTTTTATAGTCTTAGCTAGCTTCTTCTCTACTTCTGTCTTGAACTCTTTGAATCTATCAAAACATTTAGAATTTTAGTGAAGCAAATAAACATATCCAAACCACGAGTTATTGTCAATAAATTTGACGAAGTACTTATAACCTCCACGAGCTTGCGTAGACATTGGTCCACATAAGTTAGAGTGGATCAGTTCTAACACGTCCTCTGCTCGAGAATGACTTGCTTTAAATGGCTTGGTCATCATCTTTCCTTCTATACAACATTCACAAACTTGATGAGGTACCACTTGGAAAGAATCCAAGAGACATCATTCGCTAGTCTTTTGAACCTCTCTAGACTGATGTGACCTAGTTTGAAGTGCCAAAGATATTGATCCTTACTGGACAAAACTTTCTCTTTAAATGATAATTATTATTACAGGAGTTTTGTTGGGGTCGTGGCCTAAACGGACTTGCCCTGACCCGCTTTGGCTAAATCCACACCTTGTTCCCAGCCTAGGAGTAAGGTACGGAGCTGAGAGCACCTTCGCAGCTGCGTAGGTGCAGCTTGCAGTTAAAGCTTATAATGTACACCCAGCAGGTGCTCCGAGGTACACAGAACATAGCTAAGGCAAACCAGTCACAAAGGAGGGCCGCGCACCGCAAAGCCTCACCCGGAACAGCACCCCCCGCACCTTGCACAGGCAGGACGTTCAAGTAGGTGCGCGATAGCGACCCTGGACGGAACATCTTATGGATAAGCCTTGGCATTTCCTAAGAAGGCGTGGGCAGTTGCACCAAACCCCTTTCTTCCCAGAGACAGCTCCAACGGCTCCTAAACCTTAGGAAAACCTAGCGGCCAGGGTTTATCTTATGTACTCGACTCCACAATGAACTATAAATAGGGGTAGTCAACCCCATTTTTCGGGTATTCAATCATTCGATATTCTTTACTTATAACACTTGTTTTTGGCTTAGTTGTAACACTGTTTAACTACTACAGCGCACCTTGTACTTACATTTAATGAAGGAATCACAATTCTTATCTTTCTTTACGTATTGTTTATCTTTCAATTACATTCATTATGTCTTTACTTCACTTTTCTCGTATTATTTCCTGCTATATTCTTTGTCGGTTCCTTGGGCCCCATACCCGTACAAAATCAAAACTCAACATTTTGGCACCCACCGTGGGTCCCTTGGAACTGTAACCATCATTTTGCAGGGAAAGTGGCTGGAAATATATCTTCAACAGGAACGAGAAGAACACAACACCGAAGGACGCACCTCCGCAAGGCACCATAGTGCCTACCGACCTAGTAGGTGTGTAGATGATTGGACCATCGGATCTAGTGATTGCGAAATTGGAAGAGCATAAGAAGCTATTCCAGAAACAACTGGATTCATCCAAACATAAGATCGACGCTATCATGAGGTCGTATTGAAAGCTGCAAGAGGGAAACATGGCGTTCCGTCAAAGGCCTCAACCCTATCCGCAAGGAGGAAAGGAGCCCATAATTCAGGAGATAGAAGGGTCTGGAGGGCCGCCACCACTCCGCCCGCGGAACATGATAGGAAGCTTCAAAACTACCCTGGACGATGTACTGCGCACCCCTCCAGGGTCCAGAAATGCCCTCAAATCCAGGGAACAAATCCAAAAAGTGGAGCAGACCCACAAAATGATGTCGCGGAAGCTATGACACGAGCCCTCAAAGCTATGGAGGTGCGAATTGAGAAGAAGATGGAAGAGTACAAGTCGCTCCTAGCAAAGATGCCAGGGATGCTAGCACCGAAAAAAATCATACCAAGAGATAGCTTTACTGAGTCGCCATTCACCTGGAAATAGCTGAGGCGGAAGTACCAACAAGGTTCACCCAGCCAACGTTCGTGCTATACGATGGAACAACTGATTCGGAGAAACACATTGCACTTTACAAGAAAAAAATGTTAGCGGCATCCATTATATCCAACCTACGAGAGTCGTGCATGTGTAAGAATTTTGGATCGTGCCTGACAGGGCCATCCCTCCAGTGGTTTGTAAATTTACCTCAAGAAAGAATCGGGCCGTTTGTAGAACTACATCAACTATTTCGAAGATAGTATTCCAGTAGTAGACACCTTGAAAAGCATCCAGACGACTTGTATTCCGTGGTGCAGGGGCCAAACGAGATCTTGCGTTCTTACCTATCAAGGTTCAACAGGGAGCTCGTTGTTGTGCCTAACTGTCCCGCGGACACCGCCCTCCAAGATTTCAAGAAAGGATTGGACGTCGACTCGCACCTCTACACGGATTTGTCGGTATACACGTGAAGTAGCTTGGACGATGCAATCAATAAAACATGGGCTCTGATCAAGTGGGAAGAGGACGAGCCCTAGTGAAAGTCAAAGCAAGCGCTCCTCAGAAAAATACCCTCGAAGGAAGATAGAAGGCCTTCTTTTATCATGAGGACCGACGGCCCAAGACAAGTGAAAGGCGATCGAGCAGGTCGCACCCTTACAATAGGACGTACCACGCGTACGTAGTCACTCCCACACCGGCGTCTTACATACGTGAATACAACCTGACAATCGATGCAAATAGCTTGGTCAACTCGGTTCTCAAGAAGATGCCAAATGAATTTAGATGGCCAAAGAAAATGAAGGCAGACCCAGCAACAAAAGACCCGAAGAAGTACTGCGAGTTCCATGGAGACCACAGTCACCTTACTGAAGACTATCGCGCTCTTAGGTTGGAAATAATTGAGCTGTTCAAGATGGGACTGCTGAAGAAGTACCTCAACAACGGAGGTAAGAAGACCTAGATGAGGGAAGGACAAGATAAGAAAAAAGAGGATAGACCCAAATCACCTTTGCCCGAGAGGACCGTAAACGTAATCATCGTTGGGTCGGAGATAAGCGGAGTCACCTGCTCCTCAGCAAAGATATTGCGATGCATAACAAGGGAAAATAATTCCGTTCAAAATAAGAACCCGGGCATGAACCTATTAAGTTTAACAGCGGTAAGTGACCAGGGCTGCACCATCTGCATCACGATGCACTTGTGATTTCCATGCTGATATCGAACTGCTTGGTGAAAAGAATCCTCGTGGATAAGGAAAGCTTTGCCAATATTTTGTTCCTAAGAACCCTCGATATGAAGATACCCAAGGACATGATCATACCAGAAATCATGACACTGACAGGGTTTAGTGGAGAGAAGCAAGTCACTAAAGGAACAATCACCTTACCAAGTTATTGCGGAGGTGAGCAGCTCGATGTCAACTTCACTATCGTAGATGTGCCATCCTCCTACAACGTGCTTTTGGGGAGGCCCTGGCTACACACCTTGAAGGCCATGCCATCAACCTACCATCAAGTAGTAAAGTTCCCTACCTGCCGGGGGATACAAACAATCAAAGGCGAACAGAAAACCTCAAGGGAATGCTACTACTCAGGGTTTAAGTCCGTCTGCAGCCAAGAATTCTTAGAACCATCTCCACCCAACAAGGCGCAGGTTGTGGAGGAACTTGAGGAAGTGAGTCTGAATGAAAATCCCAGGCGGAGAACCATGATCGGAGCGGACTTAGCACCCAGCGTACGTGATAGGCTAATTCAATTCCTCAGGCAAAGGCAGAAGACATTCACCAGGTCCCATAGCTATATGATGGGCATAGATTCAAAGGTTATGGTGCATCGATTGCAAGTAGATTCCCAGCAAAGACCAATACAACAACGGAGAAGGCGCTTCGCACCTGAGAAAAATGATGCTATCACCAAAGAGGTGCAGAAGCTCTTAGATACCGGGGCTGTGAGAGAGGTCAAGTACTCATCCTGGCTGGCCAACGTGGTGGTCATTAAGAAAAAAATAGAAAAAAATAGGGTGCGCATAGATTTTACAGACCTCAACAAAGCATGCCCAAAGGATCCTTATCCTCTCCCGCATATTGATAGAATCGTGAACGCATCCTCCTGGCACAAGCTCCTAAGCTTTATGAACACTTTTTCAGGATATCACCAAATACAAATGCACCAAGATGACCAAGAGAAAATGGTGTTCATGACCAACAAAGGGATATATTAATACAAAGTCATGCCTTTCGGCTTGAAGAATGCTGGTTCAACTTACCAAAGATTAGTGAACAAGATGTTCGAGCCTCTTATTGGCACAACTTTGGAGGTGTACATAGATGATATGCTTGTGAAATCTAAAGAAGCAGGCGACCACGTGACGCACCTCGAAGAAGCATTCAACATTCTAGACAAATACAACATGAAGCTCAACCCGTCAAAATGCTCGTTTACTGGCTTGATTCAGATGGTTCAGCAGAACCAGTTTGGAGGCCAAGCAGTGGAGGACCCGTACACCCACCTCAGGATGTTCGTGGAGATGTGTGATACCATCAAGCAAGGAGGAGTTACCCAGGATCTGATCCTTCTATGCTTGTTCCCCTTCTCGCTTAGGGATCAGGCTCGAACGTGGTTTACAATCCTGGACTACAGCAACATCCGTACTTGCACCGATCTTAGAGCAGAGTTCCTCGCCGCCTTCTTCCCACCATCAGTCATCATTCAAAGGAAGATAGAGATCCTGCAGTTTCACCAGAGGATGGACGAGTCTCTATTTGAGGCGTGGAGCAGGTTCAATGAGTTGCTGCGAAGTTGCCCAGGTGATGGAGTGGACACCAAGGATCAGGCCCTTATTTTCTATGGAGGGTTGACTGAAAAGAACCAAGAGTCAGTTGACAATGCACCTGGGGGATCATTGATGAGTAAATCACCAGAAAAGGCCTTGAAGTTGTAGAGAAGAAGGAGGATGATGCACTGAAAAAGGTGGTTGAGAAGCTAAAGGAGGAGGTTGAAAAACTTACTACTTCTACTTTTGTTTCTGTTGCACAGGTTGACTCTATCGCCGACGTGAAATACTTGCATCGTGGTGGCTACCAGAATCAATACCGGCAAGGGGGATACCAGCACTACCATCCTAGACCTCATCTAGGCTTCTCTTACTCTCAGCACGAAGCTGCCGAACAACCCCCGCAAGATTTTGATGTGCAGAATGGCAAGGTTTTGAAAAAGAAGAAGGAGAGCCTCGACAAGGTGCTCAAGAACTTCATCAAAGCCTCCAACTTTTGGGTAGGAAAGATTGAGTAAGTAGTAGCAGAGGTCAATACTAAGGTGGACAGGCTTGGAAAGCACGTGCAGATCATCGAGACTCAAGTTAGTCAGATTGCCACCTCACTTGGTGCGCAACACATGCCGGGAAAGCTGCCTAGTAGCACCGAGGTGAATCCGAGGAACCAAAAAGACTTCAAAGCCGTGAAATTGAGGTCCGGAACCAGCTACACAGGTCTGAGCATGCCCCAAAGCAAGTTTGGGGGATAGAAGGAGAAGAAGCCCGCAGAGCCGTCCTCTTTTTCGATCGACAAACAATCTGTTGATCGAGATAGAGGACAAGATGAGGGGGTCGATTCAGATGATGATGAAGACTCGATCGATAGGACTGCAACGGGTGTGTCGATCAACACAACCCCTGTCTATCGACACGGAGGTTAGATCGATAGAAATTCCTCCCAGTTGACACAGCAGCCTCCTCAACACAATTCCTCAAGTTCCAAAGCTGCCAGACCACCTCCGATGCCCTTCCCACAGCGATTTGCCAAGCAGAAGGAGGATTCCAAGTTCTCTCGCTTTGTGGAGAACTTGAAGAAGGTGAGTATTAACTTACCATTGATTGAAGTTTTGTCTAAAATTCCAGGTTACATGAAATACATCCACAAGTTGATGAGTGAAAAGAAACATTTTGTGGAGAATGCCACCGTGAAGCTTCATGAGCAATCCAGTCTACTCTTGCAGAAGAAGATGCCTATCAAAAGAAGTGATCCAGGATGTTTCACCATCCTAGTTGAGATCGGGGGGGGGGGGGGGGGCGAGTTCGAGAAGGTGCTGTGCGACACTGGTGCCAGCATCAACTGATGCCCTTCTCTATCTTCCAGCGCCTCAAGATTGGAGAGTTGAGGCCGACCACTATCACCTTGCAGATGGCAGACCGATTTGTGTCTCACCCCAAAGTTATAATTGAAGATGTACTTATTCGTGTAGGTCATCTTATCTTTCTTGCAGTGTTTTTGGTGCTCGACATGAAGGAAGATGGGAGCACACTCCTAATCTTAGGAAGGGAGTTCTTGGATACTAGTGCTGCTCTGATTGATTGTCGTGGTGGAGAAATTACTCTTCGAGCAAATGAGGAGAAGATCACTTTCAAGCTCGACAGAAGCCAACAACAATCCGAATGCTTCAGAATTACCTCCAGAAAGGAAGTTGATGAAGAAGAGGAAGAGGAAGCAAGTGAAGAATTTAAAGTAGACCAAGCTGCTCAAAGATGGGAGCGAGGGAACGAGGCGGCAAAATTGTCAATTACACCATCTCATCCTGAGCTCACTGCTGTCAACCAAGATCGCTGGGTCTATATGGTGGATTTACAAGGAAGGCGAGTGTGCTCTAGGTACCATCGAGCTACGACGTTAACTAAAGCACTTGTTGGGAGGTGACCCAACTTTTACATGCGTTCCTTTAAATTTCCGTTAATTGTCTTTCCAATTATCGTTTTTATTCCCATTGGTCAACTTAACTTTAAATTCAGATATCTGTTTTTCTTCTATTTTAAATTATTTTTTTAAAAAAAATTGAACCGGGAGGATTTACCTCTATCTCGATCGACAGGCTCCCTGTCAATCGAGATAGAGGTAAGCACGCGGAGAACACTTTAATCGACAAAAGCAATTGAAAGAAGGCTCTGTGTCGATCGATAGGCCACTTTGTCGATTGACACAGAGTGATAGCAGCCCCAAATCTCCATCGCGACGAGGTGATTCCTCTAGTGGATAAAAATGTTTATGCTGAGATCAACAGTCTAGTACAAGTTCTGTTTCTTGTCTGATTTTCAAACTTTTTCTTACTCTTTGAGTTTGAAATAAGTTTGGGGGGATGTGTACAAGAAATTCGAACTATCAATCCTTTACTTGCTTTATTTTTATTGTCTTTTTTGAATTGGCGTGTTTATTTAATTTTTGCTTAGAAAAAAAATCTGAATAAATTGTGAGGAAAATTTTTATTGAGTCATGAACCCACTTGAACTAATTTTGAGATTGGAATTGATTGAAGATGAGTTTTGATTTGATTTCAATTGTGCTGGATTGCCTATGAATATAGAATACCATATGATAGGGTCTAATTGAAACTTACACTTGCATGATGTTTGAGTGGATTGAAGTTGACTTAGGAAGAAATTTTTGAACCCAAGTGAGATTTGAGCCTTATTTGTTCATGTGAGGTTCGCATGTATGTTTTTATTTCTCTAGAACTTGCTTATGTTCTGTTTCGAGACTGCATAGTGTGCACAATGATAGAAAATGATCTTAGGCCATCTTTGTTTGCCAAATTATCCCTAACACTGTCCCTTATAAAAATTTATCCTTAGTAAAGCCCCTTTGAGCCTGTTACTTTTCTTTCTTGTCTATGAGTTAAGGAAAGCATTATAGTTCTGTCTTGTCTATGGGAGGTTCTATAAACAGGTGAACTGTTTCTTTTATATAAGAGTTGGGTGAAATAAGGTTATATTGATGCTAATTGTTCATAAGTAACCTTTAAGTCCTTGGTTTCTGTACTTGTCTATGAGTGAAAACTTGGATTCTTTCTTGTCTATAAGTTGAGGTGAAACAAAAATTATAAGAGGATATGAAATATGTAATTGGTGTACAAAAAGGGTTGGGCTCTTGAAAAAAAAGTGTGTTTGTGTCCTTATAAGCTCAAATGATTAAACAAAATTCGTAAGAGCATAAAAGGATTAGAAAGAAAAAAAATAATGAGCCTTGGTTTGTGTTGGAAATATTAGGAGATTGGTTGATGATGAAAAGATAGTTGTTGGATTTATTGAGAGTAGCTAACTCAATTGGTTTAGTCACTTGGCCATATTTCCCTACATTTAAAAAAAAACCTACATTACAACCTTATCAAAGTCCTTTTTGATTCTTGATTTGTGTGCACATTTGAACAGTGGAGATTTTAAAACTTTTGCAAGCCTATGGTAGAAATTTCTTCATACATGTTGTGAGTGCTTTCATTGAAACCCAAACACTTGTGTGAAAGAGAGATACACTTCTTTGTGAGTCTTCTGAACTTGATGGATTTCTTATCTCTTTCAAATTGCTTGTGTGATGTGGATTGATGATCCTTTGATTGTGATGAATCTGGTGAGGCATTGCACTTTCAACTGCTAGAGATTTCTTTTCTAAATTTTTCTTTGATTGAGGACAATCAAGTATTCAAGTTTGGGGGGTTTGATAAGCTCATATTTATACTCACTTATCTATATTTTTCTCCATTGTTTCAGTGCAATTAGTTTAGGTTTTTACTTATTTATGTGCATGAGATTGTTTTAGAGGATGTGATGCTCTTCGTGGTGAGATTTACTGGTATTTAGGGCAAAAAGAGGTGAAATGATGAAAGAGCTGAGTTACACATATTCGTCACTTCGATTGACGCACGGGAAGTCGACCAAGTTGGAAGGCGAAGCCAAAAACGTGAAGCAAAACCTCTGTGTTGATCAACGTGGTGCATGTCGATCGACACAGAGGTTGGATGTCGATCATGAGCAAGGCAGAGAGGAGAGCTCGATAAAGGGATTCGTGAACTGAATCACGAAGTCCGTTTGCCAAGGATCGTTAATTAGAATATCAAAAATAAATTGCTATGCCTATGAACAATCCTAGCATGCTCCTATATTATTATGCATAAGAAGGTTTATGCGGAATACCTGGATCGATGAACTCTGAAGAACGCGTGCCCGGAGATGCCCTTTGATCCTTCCCACGCACAAAGATTTAATTTCCTAACAGATTGAGGAAATAAATCTATGAAAATAATAAAATTATTATTGAAAATAAAGAGGAGAGAGAGAAGAAGAAAAATCCTCCTGATTTGATCTTCTGATCTGTATCCCAACTCGATCTGAAAATCCGGTGAAGATTCTCTATCTGATCCCTTGCCCGATTGAGAAGCAGAATTTCCTCCTCGTTCTCAGATCTTAGTCGATCACCACAGCTCCCAAATTCTGGTTTGCTGTGTGCAACTTATGATCTTGTGGTGTGTTGATATCTGAGGAACTGAGGCCTATTTATAGGAAATTACTGGACTCCTATTGGGCTTGAGTTTCATGGGCCAGACCAGGGACCAAAATGCAAATAGCAAATAAGACCTATCAATTAATTAATTCCCATATTCAACCCAGAATATTATTAATTAATTAATATTGATTCATTCCACCAGAGAATCAATACTGTCCTACATATTTGCTACCACGTTTTGAGGTACGGGTTGCATGGGCTCGGTATATCCCCACATTTAAGGTTACAAACATTCGTTAATTAATTTAAGCTCTGACAAGCTATTTAATTAATTAACATCTTATATTCCTGAATCAATCCACTCAAACCTTTTCACTTATGCTTGAACTTAATCAGCCTGCAGGACTTAGCATAACGAACCTTTTGAGCTGTTCAGGGAATGTCACCATCCTATACTGGATGTGGTAACCTAGTTCCAGTACCAGACAGTCATACACAAACTGCTATTACCCAAGATACAGATATACAAGCTCAACTAGAGCCTTTCACTGCAACTCAAAGTAATACACAATCTGCATATATTTCTGTACCTTCATTTAGGCTTAGGATCTCGTCAAGCCATAGAGATCTAGATTCTTTTAATGTCAGATAAAAGAATCAATCTCGACTTAAGTCCTTATCAATGTGTGCCCCACACCAGCATACCAAGTCATCCAAGATAAGATGCTTATTACTGCGTATGCTGCAGCCTACACCGACCGTTTATCTTGGAACTGTCTCAGCTGTGATAACTATTTATATCTCGCTACGTCAAACGATCCATACGATCTTCCGTGATCTTCTACACACCGTATGATCTCCCTATCGACGAGATAAGAGGATAATTGCGTTTGCAACACACGTTTGTTAATTCAGACAGGAGATGAACATACAACATTTATGATTCCCAGTATATTAACCAATCGACCTTGTACATAATATATCAATCATAATGCTTTCAGTATATAAATCCATCACTCGACACATGCGCACCTATCGATCAAAATGGCCCCTGTCGATCGACAGGGGGAACAAAGAGGCTGGATCGATCGAGAGGATTTCCCAGATTTCGACCTTGCATGTGTGTCGATCGACTGCCCACCTATCAATCGACACAGATGCTCGACAATGAGATTTTGGCCTGTTTTGGCAATTTTTGCTATTTTAGCCCAATACATAGTTCAGATATTTTGGCTCCTCTATAAATACTCTATAATTATGCACGGAATTAGGTTATCTTTTATGCATTATTTTACTTAGAATATTGAAGACATTGGAGTTTTTGAAGACGTTCAAGGTTCCTATTTCAATTGCTAAGGTGATAATATGTTTGCTTTTGTTTTAGTCATGTTTTGTGGCTAGAAACCATAATAGGTTCTAGGGCTTGGTATATTCTTTTCTGATGCATGTTTAATTTAAATCAACTCAATAGCATGGTTTAATTCCTTGTGCTTAATTAATCGAATCTAGATTTAGAGAAGGATCGAGAGATGAATTTGAATCTAGGTTTGTAGTTATTAATTGAAGGACCGAGAGGTGAAAATTGATAATAGGAAAAAGGAATTGAATGAAATTATTTTCTGTCTCAAAAGGAAGAATTAATTAGATGATTATCGAGATTGACTAATTTGTGTTCTTGAGACCGAGAGGAAATAGTCTCTTTTTAGTAATCTAGGATTTAATTGTCAAACCAAGGAGTTTAATCCACCAAAATCCTATCTTTCCCCCATTGCCGAGTTGATGAATTTGCATGTTAAAGTTGAGAATATCTACCCTACAATCTGCATCTTTATTTATTATCTCTCAAAACCCTTTAATTTTATGCACTTGTCATCTTTAATTTTCAAAACAAAAATCCATTTTTTTCAAAACCCTCAAACTTCTATGTTCTAGAAATTGTAGCTAGTACTTTGGGTAGTTCGTTACACAGTCCTTGTGGGTTCGACCACCTTCGGGTGTAATTACAAATTTGTTTGCTCACCGTTTCTGCGGTTATCGGTGCACGATCGAGACCGTGGATGGACCAGCTTATGGATAAGCCTTGGATTTTCCTAAGAAGGCTTGGGCAGTTGCACTTAACCCCTATCTTCCTGGAGACAGCTCCAACGACTCCTTAACCTTAGGAAAACCTAGTGGCTACGATTTATCTTATGTACTAGACTCCCTAAGAACTTTAAATAGGGGTAGTCAACCCCATTTTGCGGGTATTCAATCATTTGATATTCTTTACTTATAACACTGATTTTTGGCGCTGTAACGCTGTATAACTACTTCAGCACACCTTGTACTAACATTTATTGAAGGAATCAAGGTTCTTATCTTTCTTTACCTATTGTTTATCTTTCAATTACATTCATTATCATTTTTACTTCGCTTTTCTTGTATTATTTCCTGCCATATTCTTTGTCGGTTCCTGGGGCCCCGTACCCGTACGAAATCGAACCTCAACATTTTGGCACCCACCGTGGGGCCCTTGGAACTGTAACCATCATTTTGGAGAGAAAGTGGCTTGAAATATATCTTCATCGGGAAATGAGAAGAACACAACACCGAAGGACGCACCTCCGCAAGGCACCATAGTGCCTACCGACCCTGCAGGTGTGCAGACGACAGGTCCATTGGATCTAGTAACTGCAAAATTGGAAGAGTGAACCTCAACAAGTTTGTTGCAACATTCACAAAAGATTTATGTTTACAATTAATGATATAGAGAGAGTCAATCAGTTTGCCATGACAGATCACACCGTTATTACGAATGATAGAAACACCACTATAAAAACTAACGGAAAATCCATCATTAAATAATTAAGAAACTGAAATTAAGTTTCGCCAAAACACCGACACATACAAAACATCTCTCAAAATCAAAACATTATTTTCAAAGTATAATGTAAAATCTCCAATGACTAGTGCTGAGACTCGCTCTCCGGTGCCCTATGAGATGGTGACCTCGTCATGTTTTATCCTACTGAGCAGGGACGTATAAAATGAGTTATACTCTGGACAATATCTAAGCTAGCATACCACCAAAACCAACCCTCCCATATAAAGATCGATTAAAACACAATGTGATCCTTTATAATAATTTTTTCTCATTTAATTCAATCCCTAGAGAACTTGTGAACATTTCATACGCAAGCTACACATGTAGATGTTTACACATGAGCTCCCACTTCTCACATGAATTAAATGTTTGTTTTAAGAAATCCCATCTATTAGAACTTATGAATAATAAATTAAGTAAGCTACACATGTTTATGCTTACCTAATAAATTATTCACATCCAATAAGGGATCGCTTTGTGGTGGTCTTAAATAAATAGCTTAGTAATTTTAAATTCATAAGGTTCAATTGCACAGATTATTTTATGTAGCCATAAATTATAACACAAGTAAAATTCTATCGTGCAAAGCATGAACCCCAAATTTATAGCTATATTTTATTCACATAAAATTTATCACAAAAGCATGCTTTTAAGTTGTAAATAAAAGCATTAAACGTGCTCTTATTATCTACAACATGCTTGGATGTTGTGCAATTAATTAAACACATATATCATGCAAGAACAAATAATAAAACAAATAAAAAATGTCCTCGTGGCCTCATTATACAAATTTAAAAATAAATCCTATCTATTAAATATTGGATTTATTTTACAGATCTTCGGCTAGGCTCCCACTACTTGGACGAGATCTGATTTATTTTCTGAAAATTGGTCCTCTAAGATTTGATCCATAAGAAAATATGAACATGGCCTAACGGGCCACCACCGGCGAACCACTGCTGCCACCAAACCACAGCCGCGAAGAGCTTCCTGGCATTGCCCAACAGGTGCACGAATGCATCGCACAACCGCAACATGCGTCCCACGTCCTCGTTGTCGCCTCCACTACTTCTACTACCGCACCTGCTAGCTCCGGCATCGCCCCACGTCGGGTACCACATCTTCTCGTCACTGCTGGTTGCTAGTCACTGGAGAAACGCATAGGATGCACGCAGGCCGTGGGCGCAAACCCTGGGGTTTACGCCATATGCGGCTGCACGGCCATCCACCACGACTGTCCCCGTCGCTATCCATCTCTGTCCCGCGCTGCGCCACACCATTGTTGTTGTTTACAACCGAAAGAGAAGAGAGAGCCGCTGCCATTTGCACAGAAATGCGGGGTTTCCGTGCACGTGCACGGAACCTAGGGTTCCACCGCCTGTACCCCGAAAATTCCATCCACTGCCCATGACTGCTGCTGCTTGCCCCCACCCTCGCCACTGTCGCTATTGCCGCACGATGCTTCCTATGCCGCACGAAGGTTCGCCGACAGCTGCCTGTGTGCGCAGCTGCACGCAGTGAACCCTAGGGTTCTGCTGCCACACTTGGCTACCTTACCCCGTCGGCTGCTGCATCCGCTTCCTCCACTGCGACATCATGGTCTGTCCATGATGCCTGCTGCGCATAGCCACGCAGAGCTCTAGGGTTCTGCCACGCGCTGGGACTTGCGGTGCCATAGTTGTTGCGCTTCGATTGGTTTCCTTGTTCTTCATCTTCTTTTTATGAATTTAATTTAATATTTAAAATTACATGGAAAAACATCCTACTAGAATTTAGAAATTTAACCTAACCACGGATTTATCTTGTGGGTGAAAAATGAATCCATATAAAATTGCAGATTAACCTTAGAACCACGATGAAAAAAAATCATATAATCCAAAACCATTAACCATAGCAATTCAATAATTATGCATAATCATAGACAATATTATTATTCCGACATAGCCAATTAATTCAACCTGGCTCTGATACCAATTGAAGGTATTTCGTTGTCGTGAAATAAATCACTTAATCTATGTAAGCCCAGGCCGATAATTGGATATAAAAATAAATTACTATGCTTATGATTAATCCTAGAATGCTCCTATTGAATATGCATTATAATTTTACGCGGAATACCTGGATTGTGGAAACTGAAGAATGCATAACGTAGAGATTTGATCCTTGATCCCCTTTCTTACGCAACAAGATTTAATCCTACAAGATGAAGGAGTTAAATCTATAAAATTAATAAGATTAATTTCGAAAATTGAGGGGATAGAAGAAGAAAAAAGATCCTCCATATTGATTTTCTGATCTGTATCCCAACTCCAATCCAAAAATCTAGTGAAGATTCCCTTCGGATTTTGTGCCAATCGAGAAGCAAAATTTCCTCCTCGTTCTCAGATCTCCAATTTCCAATCACAGCTCCCAAATCCTAATTTTCTCCATAGAAACTTATGATCGTGTGGTGTGTTGTGATCTGAGAACCTGAGGGCTATTTATAGGAAAAATCTGATAACAGATGGGCTTGGGATTTCATGGACAGATAAGGGACTTGTATGCAAATATAAAATAAGGCCTATCAATTAATTAATTCCTATATTCAACCCATAATATAATTAATTAATTAATATTGATTCATGCTACTAGAGAATCAATATTATCCTACCTATTTGCTACCACGTTATGAGGAACGGGTTGTATTGGCTTGGTATATTCACACATTTAAGGTTACAGACAATCATTAGTTAATTTGAGCTCTCACAAGCCATTAAATTAATTAACTTCTTATATTCCGGAGTCAATCCACTCAACCCTTTTCACTTATGCTTGCACTTAATCAGCCTGCTGGACATAAGCATAACGGACCTTTTAAGCTGCTCAAGGAATGATACCATCATATACTGGAAGTAGTTACCTAGTTCTAGTACCAGACAATCATACACAAATTGCTACCACTTAAGATACAGATATACAAGCTCGACTAGAGCCTTTCATTGCATCTTAAAGTTACACACAAATTTGTGTGTACTTATGTACCTTCATCTAGGCTTACAATTTCTTCAAGCCACCAAAATCAAGATTCCTTTAATGTCAGATAAAGGAATCGATCTTAACTTAGGTCCTATCAATGTGCACCGCACGCTTCAGCATTCCAAGCAACCAAGATAGGTTGTTTATTCTCGTGTATGCTGCAGCCTATACCGACAATCTATCGTGGGACTGTCTCAGATGTGATAACCTTTTATATTTTGCTAGGTCAGACGATCGATACGATCTTTCGTGATCTACTTCACACTGTGTAATATCCCTATCGACGAGATAAGAGCATTTGTGAAACATGTTTGTTAATTCAGACAGGATATGAACATACAACATTTAAGATTCCCATTATATTAACCAATAAAACTTGTACATAATATACTAATCATAATGCTTTCATTATATAATTTCATCGCTTGTGGTGTATTGTGATCTAAGAACCTTAGGGGTATTTATTGGAGAAACCTGATCTCAGATGGGCTTGACCTCTACATGGGCCAGACCAGGGACCAGAATGCAAATAGCAAAGAAGGTCTATCAATTAATTAATTCTCATATTCAACCAAGAAAAAATAAATTAATTACTATTGATTCATGCCTCCAGAGAATCAATATTGTCTAACCTTGCTACCATGTTATGAGGAACAGGTTGCATTGGCTCGGTATATCTTCATATTTAAGATTACACACATTCATTAATTAATTTGACCTTTGACAAGCTCCAAAATCAATTAACATCATTTATTCTTGAGTCAATCCACTAAACCTTTTCACTTATGCTTGAACTTAATCAGTCTGTAGAACTTTTGTACAACGAAGCTTTTGAGCTGCTCAGGGTATGTCACCATCCTATAATGGATTTGGATACTATACAAAAATTGCAACCACCTAAGATACAGATATACAAGTTCAACTAGATCTCTCCACCATAGTATCTCAAAGAGACACACTAATCTATGTATACTTCAGTGTTGGGATTGTATACTAAAAATATTTATGATTATGTGTGTTTGTTTGATACACTGGTCTTCATAAATGTGGTACATCAACATAGTCGCTATTTTATATAACAAACATACGATACGAACTATAATATCCTATTATCTCGCCTATAGGGATAATCATATGGTGTGTAGGAGATTACAGAGGATCATATGAATCGTTTGACCTTGCAATGTATAAACAGTATCATGGCTGAGATAGTCCCTGGATAGACTATTGATTTACGGTGTGACACTTCAATTCATAAGTGGGCTTATTCTAGCTACTTGTTAAGTTGGTACATCTTTATGTATTGATGGGATGAACAATGAGATGTGCCATTCTAATTGACATATGAATGAGACAGATCCCTAGATACTTGTTAAGATCTTAAACCTAATGGAAAAGCTAAGGGGCATACACAAATTGACCACACTTTGACTTGCTAGGTTGGCGAGTCTTTCATGTACTCTAATATCTGCATCTTAGTTGTGGTGGTTTGTATGTGGCCTACTAAGGCTGGACATGTAGGTAATCATATCTGTTATAGGATGGGGACATTACCCGAGGAGCTCAGAAGGTTCATTATGATAAACCCTGCAGGTTGAGTTATTTAATTCGGGCATAAATTAATAGGAGTGAGTGGTACTACTCAAGAAATACGAGATAACTTAACTGTGGTTTATTGTCATAAACCAAATTAATTAATGAATGTCCGGAACCTTAAATATATGGATCATTCAAGTTTAATGCAACCCGTCCCAAATAAAGTAGTAATAAAGGGGCGAGTCAGCATTTCCATGGTGAAGGTAAAACAATGTTTTAATAATTAATTATGTTGTGGGGTGGACATGAAATTAATTAAGGAAGGCCACTTTATTATTTTCATTTGATTCTTGGTTTGACCAAAAAACTATTAGAGCCCATTAGGGTTAGGGTTTGCAAACTTTAACACTATATAAGTGTTTCTCTCTTTAGATAAGATACATTATTATTCAATACAGTATTACACAACACTACAGAGAGAGATTGGCGGCTTCACCATTTCAAGGAAGACTGATCGAATTCTTTGAGGTTTTTAGTGGAACTCGGTAGTGTATCCTCACCAGATTTTGGTTGTAATAATAAAAGATAATTCACATTGTCTATTTTAGACTTAGTTCCTACTCTCTGTACCTTCATTAGGCTTAGGATTTCATAAGCCATCAAGATCAAGATTCCTTTAATGTCAGATAAAGAAACAATGTTAAATTACGTCCTATCAATGTGCACCGCACGCACCAGCATACCAAGCAACCAAGATAAGCTGCTTATTACTGCGTATGTTGCAGCCTATACCGACAATCTATCCCTGGACTGTCACAACTGTCATAACTATTTATATCTTGCTAGGTGAAGTGATCCATACGATCTTCTATGATTTACTACACACCGTATGATCTCCCTATCGACGACATAAGAGGATAAGATCGTTTGCGATACATGTTTGTTAATTTAGACATGAGATTAACATACAACATTAATGATTCCGAGTATATTAACCAATAAACCTTGTACATAATATACCAATCATAATACTTTCAGCATATTAATCGACCAAGAATAACATAGAATGAGTCAATCACTCAAATGAAGAAAAAGGGAAGAATTAGATAAATTATTAAAATCAATATGTGTTAGGAAATTTCTTATAAATTTCCTTATTATATATTGTTTTGGTGGGTGAAAGTATGTAAAAGCCATCTTAGTTTTTGTCTCTAGTTTAGTTTCAGTATAGTCTAAAAATGTAAAATACTGTAGATGTCTTTTAACGAGTTGTAAACTGAATCTGATTTGAAGACCAAATTGATTCATTAGCCTGGAATGCGCGAGACTCAATAGGCTAAGGTTTAAACCAAATTTACAAGACTTGTATACATAAGGCTAGATTGATAAGTTTGGGATTCACCCAGTACGGTTCCAGCTAGTATGGTCTTATCAGTACCTCAAACTTACTAGTATGGGGACCAAAAATATACTGATAGATGACATCACGAGCATAGGGTTGCAAGTATGAAAACATCAAAATTGACTTCTAAGTTTCAGGCCCTGCGCAAAGAGATAAAGAAAATCATCTGAGGAACGTACTGACAAGTAGAAACTTTAAGAATTGAAGATTCTTTAAAGTCTGCAAGCACAAGACTCTAGTCTTGATACCGAAGACAGCCTGTCCACGATTCCTCAGAATAATAGACTTTCGTTCTGACACAAAGGTGAACAGTCACTATCATCGTAAGAAAAAAGCAGAGCAGGTCCATAATCTCTGGAAAAAGCACCTCCTACTCGCCGATAGCCAAAGTCAACAGAGACTTCCGATTGGACATCTTCCAATCTATCTCTAATGGATATTAATCTCAAACCTTCAAGCTCATGGCTATAAATACCTAAGGATCTTCAACAAAAGAAGTTTACCGATTTGAACCGTACCGAATTTAGTAAAACTATCTATCCAATCATAATGTACATGAACCAAACTGACATGCTAAAGTTCTCACTCAATGTTTGAGGATCGTAAGTTATTCCGTGTGTCACTCTAGTGAACACGAGACTTAGAACCTCAGAGTTCTTGAGTTGATCTATTGGTAATGTTTCTCTTCAAGAAAGATCACAATAGTTAAATATGTTTAGTACTCTAACTATTAAAGGCTTATTGTCGTCGTGCTGACAGTTTTAGGGAAACTCTAAACACACCATTCCACCGACGAGGAGCCTGCGTGGTGTGCCCACACTCCAAGGAGCTGAGAAGTGAAGGACGAGCAAAGGACCAGCAAGTGAGTTTGTGGGCTGAAGGATGAGGCATTCTTCAGCAAGCGATAAAACGTAAGAGCACCTTGTACAATCCAACACTTAGTGGATTTCCAGACTTGTGTCTGAAGAGTGGTCGTAGGACCTTTAGAGTCCGAACCACTATAACCTTTTCTGTCATTTACTGCTTTCATTTTATCAGCTTACTTATCCTTAAAACTCAACACACAAGTGTTGTAGTATATACTGAAAACTGACACTAAGCATACTCAGACATAAAGTACCTGAACTAAAGATTTGACAAACAAGACTGACGCATCACCATCAGTATGGATAAGTGTAAGTTAATTGAATCTAAATTATTTTTCTGCTGTGCATTAACTATTACTCTGATAAAACCGGTGTTGGAATTGTATATATAAAAGCATTATGATTGGTATATTGGGAAACATTATGTTTGATATACTGGTAATCATTAATGACTTGCAATAAACAACTCCTGTCTGAATTAACAATCATACGATGCAAACAAACACATCCAATTATCTCGTAGAAAGGGAGATCATACGGTGTGTAAGAGATCACAGAAACTCGTTTAGATCATTCGACCTAGTGAGATATAAACACTTATCACAGCTAAGACATTTTTTGGTTTGGCTATCGGTTTAGGTTGCGGCACACAAGTCCATAAGTGGTTTATCTTGACTATTTTGTGTGACAGGTACATCTTAATGTATTGATAGGATCAACAGTGAGATGAACCATTCTACTTGACATATGAATGAGTAAAGATCTCGGTAACTTGGTTGGATCTAAAGACTATTGAAAGCTGAGGGGCACACATGGGTTGACTGTCACTTTTACTTGCTATGGTGGAGAGTCTTACATGTACTCATGTATCTGTAAATTGGGTGATGGTAGTTTGTGTGGAGTTTCCTCAGGTTGGATTTATATAACCATATTCGTTTCAGGATGGTGACATTCCCTAGGAAGCTTATGAGGTTCATTATGCTAAGTCGTGCAGGTTGAATCAATGTTTCAAGCATAAGTGATAAGGGTTGAGTGGTACTACTCATGAATAATAAGAGATTAATTAATTGCAGCTAATTGTCATAAGCTGAATTAATTAATGAATGTCTGAAACCTTAAATATGGGGATTAACCAAATCAATGCAACTCGTTCCTAATAATGTGGTAATAAAGAGGTAGGTCATCATTAATTCTCTAGTGGTATGAATTAATGTTTATTAATTAATTATATTCTGGGTTGAACATGAAATTAATTAACAGGAGGCCCACTTTTTCATTCTCATTTAATCCCTGGTCTAGCCCAATAGTGCTTAGAGCCCATTAAGGTTTATAAAACTCTAATAGCCCATTCTCCAGATCTATATAAATAGATCAATTCTCTTACTTCCCACATAAGTTTTGAAGTTTCAAATCAGAAACCATAGAGAGTGAGAGAGTGGGCGGCTGTGTCAATCCAGTTGCGCATCCTCACCAGATTTCCAGATCGAGCAAGGGAACAGATCAGAAGTTCAGATCTATAGGAACACCATCAACAATCTACCGCTGATATTCAATCCGCAGGAGTTGAGGTAATCCTTTGAATATATGGATTAAATTAAACAGGATCATGCATAACGGATTTAATGTTCGTCGTAGCATTTATTTTGATATCCATAAAATGAATCTGGGGTTAAGAAATAAATGGTGATTCACATTGCCTATTGTAGACTCAGTTCCTACAATTAGTATCAGAGCCAGTTTCGTATTTTATGGCTCTGTCGGAAAATAAATTTTGATATTCATTTAATGCATGTTATTTAATTTATCGTGGATGGATTTATCTTTGTCGTTGATGTTTTTGTTCTCGTGGCCCCTCTCTAGTTTTTGGTTTTGTTTTAAATCGCGAGAAAATCCGCAATTAGATTGATAGAAAAATATATAATAGATGTAGATCTGTTGTAATTTTTATTCAACGTGTAACCTTTTTGAGAGAGAGAACAAGAACACGAAAATAGCGGTTCATGGTGTTTTCCACTGGGCTGGGCAAGCAGCAGCCGCAAACAGACGGTGCGCGGCGGTGGCCGGCGAGCATGGGATTACATCCCAATGGATCACACCGGGCACTCCTCAGCAGAATGGTGTGGCAGAAAGAAGAAATAGGACTTGTTGGTCCCTGATCAGAGTCGTGTTAAGCAGCGGAAGACTATTTAACAAATGCAGCGGAATGTTCAAGTTATCTTGCACTTAGTTCCTTTTCAAATGGTTAGCTTAAGGTTGGAGTTAAGATTGTTTCAGATATACACTAGCAACTTGAGGTTGCTAGGTTTTAAATCAATGGCAGAAACAATAAAACAATAACAAGGAACAATAATAAAGACACAGGATTTATAGTGGTTCGATCCTTAAGATCTACATCCACTCCTCAGTCGAACACTGAGAATTTCACTAAAAAGATATATGAAAGTACAACGATTCGCCGGTCACTTGTAGCAGGTGGTGAGCTTTCGAGCTAGCCACTTCAAAGCTATCCTCCGTCACTTCTATCTTTCGACAGTTGCGGCTAAGTCAAGGGCAACACCTTCGTAAAATGTATCCTTGTTGTAATGGAAGCTTTTAAAGTTCCTTCCTGAACTCTTCTGGGGATTATGGCAACAGCCCGTCTTAGTCAATCTCTTTTCAGAGATATGACTGCTGGATGCTTCCTAGGATGGAAGTTATCCCAATGATTGATTCTTGAACAAAGTCAAGGAATCTCCTCTTGAATGCAGTGTTAGATATTCAATGTGTGACACTTTTGTTTGTTGAGAGCTTGAGATTCTTCTTGTCTGTTTAACGTGCTCTCAACCGACTACTCTTTTTGCTTTGCTTTGCTTTGCTTGGTAAAAGTTCATCTCTCAATAATTGTTGTAGTAGTCGTAGTCGTGGGAGTGGGGGAGTTCTCTCTTGTTTGGACTTCTATTTTATATCTTGAGATTTAAACTTTGAATCTCCAGACCCGTAAGACACAATGTTCACTTTGTCCAAAAGAGCTACTTACTTTTTTGTGGTACAGTGCTTTCAGTGCTTTGGTCTTGATTCTTGATTGTGACTGCTTCTAGCAATCTTCTGAGTATTAGTGATGCTGACTCCTTCAGCATTCTGCTATCTTTTGCTTCTGACTGCTGATCGAGTATTCCTAGCAGTCATTCTTCTCAGCATATGACTACTACCTCCTTAGCAGTCAATTCTTCTCAGCACTTGACTCCTATCTCTTTAGCAGTCATTTTGTCTGCTGACGTCTCTTAGCAGCCAACATCTTCTTGACTGCCGAGAACGCTCCTAGCATCCAGAATCTTCTGAAGTTGCTTTGAATCCGATTTCCTTCGTTCCAGTTGCTGAATCCTTCAGCAATCTTCTACAACCACTTCTAATCTTTTACAACTCGAAATATGGCCTTAACATGACTTTACATATGAGTTGCTAGACTATTCTAGACATTAGCAATGATCCACCAAAATGACTAAGGCTTTGATTCAACAAAACCTTTACAATTTGATCTAAAGGGAGATTTACAACATAAATCTAGGAATATTTCCCAACAATTTCCCCCTTTTTGGTGCGATCGAAGCCTACTATCAATTGCTGAATCTAAGAAGGTAAAATTTCTGAGTTTACAAGAAATTCTAATACAAGTATCAGATCTAGTCTAGCCATCTAGCTTAGAATTTAACCAACTTAATCCTAGCAAAGATTGGATTAAATAATTCCCCCTCAACAAAAGCTGTGAAATAATTTCGAATAAGCACAAGTAAATGCTCCCTAGGAATATGCTAGAGAATCTAGCACCCAATCAAACAGCAAGCATTTACCACCAATCAAAGGTCAGATAACTCAGCACGCACATTCATACGACAATTCACATTTAATTTTTTTGAATACACGAATAGTGTATATCAACTAAGACACACAAAAAGTCAGAAGTGGACAATGAGTGATTGTCTAATTCTGATTCAGTTTCATATATGATTTGAGAGTTACAAGTACAACGAAACTAAAAAAGATAAAAAGTTCACAAAAACTTGCTAACATATTCAATTCTGGCTTCAGGAGTCGGGAGCTGGCTTCTTATCATATTCATCAAATTTGCCCAATGCCATCTGCACAAATTTGTCATAATATGCTTTGTTTGCCTCCAGCTCAGCAACCTCCCTTTCTAGCTTCTTAGCAAGCTTTTCATTTTCCATCTTGAGCTTCCTGAGCTTAAATTCAATCTTCTTTTTCTTCAGCTCTTCCTCCGCTAGCCTGCGCTCTTCTTCCTTAGCAGCTATCTCTTCATCTTTTTCTTTCCTCCTAGCAGCCTCAGCAATTCTCCTTTCTTCCCCCTCTTTGATCGCCACCAAAAAAGTTGAAGAGAAAGAGTTAAGACTTGACGCAATCTGCTGTTGGGATTCTGCTACTTCTGCTTTCATAACCTCCATGTCGTGTTTTATGCCAGACACTTCTCCTCTCACGTCCGCAACTTCCTTCCTCACATCGGCAATCTCCACAACCACTTTTTGAAGGACAAATTGCACCGCAGCATCAATATAGAAGTGAAAGTCACTTGAACTTATAGGCTGGGCTTGTAGTGAAGAATCTGCTAGCACCAACTCTCTGCTCGTAGCAGACTCATGAGTATTGGCCTTGTGCTGTGCAATTTCTTCCTTTGCCATAGCATCTTCTTCGTGTGCCTCTATGTACTTGGCCTCTTCTTCTACGCGCTCAGCTTCCTCTATTCTCCAGGCCTCTTCTACGGCCTTAGCGAGTTCGGTTGTTCGGGCTTCTTCTATTTCAGCAGCTTGCGAAGCCTTCATCACTTCCAATATGTCATCTTCCAGAAAATGTACAATCATTTTATCCTTTGTGTTGTGACATACAATCAATTCTCGACTTTTGTTCTTCTCCAGTTCTTCCTGCTCGTGATCAACAGCCAGCCTAGCCAACAAACTTTCTTTCTTCTTAGCTTCATATGCGGCCTGTCGTCGCCTTTATTCAGCTGCAGCTCTGACTTGGCGCTAAGAAAGCTGAATGTGAGCATCCGAGTGGCCATCTGGAGCAAAGTTAGATTTAGGCAATGATTGAGAGTCTGAAAACATGTGATGGACTCGAATCGCCTGCAGTCGAGCCATGACTTGTTTATCGGTGAATTGCTTGGTGCAAGGCGGCTAAAGGCGGCTAATCAATCCAGTCATTAGCCCATTTCTTTTCCTTGGGCCAATAATTAAGTCCTCTCTTGGCCGCTAACAGCATTCGCTCTTCAAAGCACAGTTCATGCATGATGTAGTCAAACCTCTTCCACCTCCTCAGCTCACTTCCTAACACCTTCCCTTCCTTGGTGTCCTCCTCCAATTTAGCAGAAAATACCAAAGAAATATCCCTCTTGACCTCAACGGAGACAAAATATTCAATTTCAGTAGTCCATTGTACAATTCTCCTTGATTTGAATCGTCGTCCAGGAAGTCCATTGAAAGGGATTCTCAGCGTCTGATTTGTGCTTGTGGGGATTTTGCAGAGAAATCGGGCATCAAAGACTTCACCGGACTCTCCATCTAAATCGGAGTCGGAATAGCATGTGGTTATAAAGCTATGGTCTTCGTCCTCCTCTAGTATCTGCTCTGGTTCAGAAGTGGTAGGAATGTCAGTGCTGGGCCTCTCCTCAGCATGTTGACCCTCAGCTCCTTCATTAACAATGGAAGCCTCCTGCTCAGCATTCAAACCCGAGCCAGAACCTCCAGCATGCACATCCTGTCCTCCTTCAGGCTCCCTAATGAAAAAGCCTCCCTGGCTTTGAGGACGCGCAGGAGCGTCAAACACTCCTAATCCCAACAATTTGTTAAGCTCTTTATCAGACAAAGCATCCTTATCCATCGGAGTGGTGGGAATGTCTACAGTTTGCATCCCTTTCCCTTTCTTTAGCTTAGCAGCCTCCCTAGCTGCAAGCTCTTCAGCAGTTTTCCTAGCTGCAAGCTCATCAGCAACTTTCTTGGTCTGCTAGAAATTTATGTCCCTCGCCTCAAATGTGATCCTCTCCATCTCCTTCTGGTATGCCCTCCTCTCCTGCCCTTTCTTATTTCTCTTCCTCTTTTGAGCATTTTCCCTTATAACTTTTAAACGTTTGGAGAGTGGCTGAGCAGAGAGTGGACTTACCTTCTCTGGTTCCTCAGCACTAGGCTCAGCAGATGAAAGTTTCTCAGAGGCTTTGTCAAGTGTCCTCTGCTTCCTCTTCTTCTTAGGTGTATCAACATCTTATCTCTTCCGCTTGGGTATCTCAGCAGGAAGCTGACCCAATTTTTTAGCAGGAAGCTCTCCGAATTTCTCAATATCCGCTAGGTCTTGGAAGCACCTCTCTATCTCCGCAGCCTTCCTTGCAGCAGCAATCTCCTCTGGAGTTAAAGGAATTGCATGCTCCAGCTGTTGGGTGGCTAATGCGGCTGGATCCTCGTCATCCTCAGACGTTGGTTCTTTGGGGTTGACATATGATTTGCCCTTAAGAACTCGGGGGCAAGAAGTATCCACAGGAGCCGGTCTCTTCTTTGTTTGAGGAATATAATCTGTGTGAGAGAGTTGCTCACCCCTGTCGAGTTTTGATTTGTCGAAGAAGGTCTCAATAAATTTGCTGACCTTCAGCCCGAAGTTGACATTGGACAAGAAGGTCCCTTCCTCCTTAATCTTCACATTCTTCATCGCATGGTCCAACCATCGCTCTAAGAAAAACTCGGCCTAATTCCCTTGAATTCCATCGACCAACGCCATCATCACGGCATAATTCTTTGCAGAGAGTTTGGAATAGGACCCAGCATCGCACTGGAACATCTTGATGACAAGATCAGCATTTAGTCTGTAATCCTCCTGGAGCTGATTGATTGGTGTTGCCACCTTCAAAGTGATCGCCTTCCCTTGACCGTCTTTCTTCAAATCTGGCTTCTTCCACTGCTTCCACCTTGCCTCCATTTCATCTGTTTTGGTGACTTTATAGCTGGTGATATGGTGCCCTGAGTAGCGAAGCCCAAACTTCTTCGCAAGAACCTCAGCACTCACCTTTATAATCGTTCCATAAACAGAGGTCTGAAAAGACTTGGAATCTTTTTCTATAACCGTCCTAGCATAGAACTTAGATACCATGTGGGGGCGGAACCTCAGAGGTTCAGCAGACAGTTATTGGACCACCGGTTCCTTAGCCAAGGTGTCCATCACCCAATTTCAAAAGTTGAGAACATCAAGAGGTGTGTAAAGAATACGGTCTTTTATGACTTGACTTGCTCTCTTCTGAACATTGGAGAGACCGGATTGGTCCTTCTTCTTTGCAAGAGTTACCAGTCGAGCGTACGAAACCTCATCCTTGACTTCTTCCTTCTTAATAATTATGATAAAATCGGGTGCATGCCTTTCATGAAGTGGCAAGCCAGTAATAGGAGCTTCTTGGCCTATCTTTAGGGGGCTCTCAGGATCAGACATTTGATCACGAGCAGGGGATTCAGGATTGGTAGACATCATTGAGAGAATTTGAGAGATTTGGATGTTTGAATGCTTAAAATTGCAGGGGATTCTAGGGATTCAAAGTGTAGAAGGTTTAGAGGTTTGATGAAGTGTGGGTTAAATACCTTCTGAGTAATTGATCCGACGGTTGGGGAAACACCGCTTCAAATTCAATTGACGATTTAGGAGTCTGGAGACGCTTCGTATGGTATCCCATGCCCCAATATGCTCGAGTGCTTTTGGCGTGTCGTCTCCTGATTTGTCACCGCCTCTTGCATGCATTAAATGTGTTGTGTTCTATACACTTATTGAATTTGAAATTCTAAATATTCCCGCTTTGACTTTTCGGAGAGAGTCCGAGATTGCTGAGAGCTTGGACTCAGCAATCAACTAGCAGTGGGATTCTTAGCAATCATATGAATTGTTGAGAGCTTGGACTCAGCATTCATATTCTAGCATCCAAATATTGACTGCTGAGAGCTTGGACTCAGCAATCATTCTCTAGCAACAGTCTGTACCACTTTTTACTACTTGTTGCTACTTGTTGAATATTATAACATAGCATTTTGATGAAATGCTGAGAGCTTGGACTCATCATTCAACCTCTAGCAAACGCCTGATCTTCTTGTTATAATATTACACTGCTTAGGAACTGCTGAGAGCTTGGACTCAGCATTCATTTGCTCTTTGCTTAGCAACCGTATCTCCGCAGCAAGATTCAGCACCTTAAGAACATAAGTTGGGATACGTTATCTCCATTTTCTCTAAAAATAACCAGAAATCCAGAAAGAATGAGAGTTTGAACTCATTCATCCACAGCTTCTTCTAACTTAATGAGGCCCAACTTCAGACATAATTCTTTAAATCTGGCCTCAGCAAGCGATTTGGTGAAGATATCAGCAAGCTAATCTTCTGTGCATATATATTGAACATCAATATCATTTTTCTCTTGATGATCTCTTATGAAATGATATCGAATATCGATGTGCTTTGTCTTGGAGTGATGAACAGGATTCTTCGTGATGCACCTAGCACTGTTGTTGTCGCAGTAGATTGGCACGCATTCTGAAGGAATGTCATAATCTTGTAGTTGCTGCTGAATCCAAAATCCTTGAGCACAACAACTTGCGACTGCTACATATTCGACTTCTGTTGTAGACATCGCCACCGAGTGTTGCTTCTTGCTAAACCAACTTATGAGCTTGTGTCCTAGGAATTGGTAGGTGCCACTCTGGCTTTTCCGATTGATCTTGCATCCTCCAAAGTCTGAGTCTGAATATCTGCTGAGTGCTAGCCCATCAGACCTTGGATACCAAATTCCTAGACCTTCTGTGCACTTGAGGTATCGGATTATCCCTTTAGCAATGTCCAGATGCCACTTTTTCGAATTTGCTTGATATCTCGCGCAAACTCCTACGACATAGGAAATATCTGGTCTGCTAGCCGTTAGATAAAGCAAAGAACCGATAATACCTCTATAAAGTGTAGGATTCACAGCTTCCCTTCCTTTATCAAGGGAAATTTGACAGCTCGTGCTTATAGGAATCCTTAAGCTCTTCGTCTTTTCTGGGGAATACTTAGCAATGAGATCTCTTGTATATTTCCTCTGATGTATGAAGATCCCTTCACTTGATTGTTGAACTTGGAGTCCGAGAAAGTAGGACATCTTTCCCATCATACTCATCCGAAAGTTACTCTGCAAACTTGTCACACAAGGTAGGATTCTTAGAGCCAAAAATAATGTCATCGACATATATTTGCACAAGTAATATACTTCCTTCATCCTTAATTTGAAAGAGAGTTTGATCAATCTTCCCTTTCTTGAAACCATTGTCCAGCAGAAACTTGGAAAAAGTTCCATACCATGCTCGTGGTGCCTGCTTCAAACCATATAAGGCTTTCCTGAGCCTATGGACTTGGTTTCCTTGTTCGAAGCTCGGTGGTTGCTCAACATATACTTCTTCCTTGAGCTCACCGTTAAGAAAAGCACTTTTCACGTCCATCTTCAAGACTTAAAATTCATTATGAGCAGCATATGCGAGAAATAACCTTATTGCTTCCAATCGGGGAACTGGAGCAAATGTTTCATCATAATCGATCCCCTCACATTGTTTTTATCCTTTGGCAACTAGACGTGCTTTATTTCTGATGACCATCCCTGATTCATCCTTCTTATTCTTGAGACCCACTTCGTTATAATGACGCTTTGATGCTCGGTCTGTCTACTAGATCCTAGACATGATTGCGCGTGAATTCAGCTAGCTCCTCCTGCATAGCATTCACCCAATCTGTAGATTGTAATGCATCTTCAATCTTTGTAGGTTCTTCATGTGAAATGTAGCATGCAAGCATTGCATTTCCTTGTCTTGTCCTTATTGGATCGTTGATGTCATCAATGATAGCATCTAGAGGGTGATCACGTAGCCATCTTGGTTTTGGGTTGCTGGGTGTTGCGGTTGCAGTGTCTGCATTGACTACTGGATTGTTGTCTGCTAGATCATCTTCCTCAGCAATCACCTGAGGTTCAGCATTTTGTACCTCAGGATTCTGAATCTCAGCATCTTGAATCTCCGCATTCTCCTAAGGTTCATTATTGATATCCAAATGCTCAGCATCGTCCTTGGCAATGTCCTCAGCAACGCCCAATCCTTCTTCAGCATCTTGTCCTGGACTTAGGATTTCTTCATCATCTTTATTGATTGATCCCATAATAACCAAATTATCATTAAGATAAATTTGTTTGGAGGCCTCAACATGATCGTTAACATCACTGGCCGGTTCAGCAATTTGGTCACCTGTTGAGTGCATCTGTGCTGGATTACAATCATTCATCGACTTAGTCGAATCAATATTTTTGAAATATTTCAAGCTAGATTGACTATGGACATCATTAGTCTCATGATTGTCATCCTTTTGCTCTCTTATAATCCTGCGCACTAAAGTAGACTTATAAAAAATAACATTGCATGTTATTTCCATAACTCGAGTCGTCTTGTTCAACACTATATAACCTTTGTGAGAATGATGTCCATATCCAAGAAACACACCTTCATCAGACTTAGGCGAGAAAGTGTTAAGCTTTGACGTCCCGTTGTTATGAATATAACATGTCGAACCGAAAGCATGAAGATGAGTTAGAGAAGGCTTACGACCATTATACACTTCGTATAGAGTTTTATTGAATCTTCCATTGATCGTGCTCAGTGTAGCAGAAAGTCATTACTGCTTCACCCCAATACTTCCCACTCAGCTCAGAGTCGGCTAGCATCGACCGCACTGCTTCTTTTAAGGTCCTATTCCATCTCTCTGCTAATCTATTCTGCTGGGGGGTTCTAGCAGTGGATTTTTCGTGCCCGATTCCAACTTTGGCGCAAAAATCCATTAGAATGCCATTGCAAAACTCTGTCCCGTTGTCTTATCTTATCCTCTTAACGGTGACTTCTTTGCTATTTTGCTCCTTTAGGATCAGCTCTGGTAGGATGAGTTTTACTTCATCCTTTGTCCTTAGCAGTCTGACCCACGTAAACCTGGAAAAATTATCAACAACCACAAGAGTGTAAACCTTTTTACTTATAGTGGCTGGAGTGATTGGGCCAAATAGATCCATGTGCAACAGCTCAAGGATTCTCTCAAAAGTGGCCTTCTCCGGATTTGTTTTGAATGATGCCTTCGTCTGCTTCCCTTGCTGGCAAGCTTTGCATATGCCTTCCTTTCTGAAGGTCTTCTCAGGCAATCCCACGACAAGTTTGTGCTTGGCTAGGTAGTTGATGGTCTTGAAGTTCAAATGAGTCAACCTCTTGTGCCATAGCCAGTTTGTTTCTTCCTTGTTGAATGCTACGAAGCAGGAATCCTGTTGGCCGCTTTGCCAATCAACAATGTATAGGCCACCCTTGCGGATACCTCTGAGCTTCACTTCACCTGTAGCATTGGCAACAATTTCACACCCAATGTTAATAAAATAAACATTGTACCCATTTTCGCACAATTGGCTGATGCTCAGTAGATATTGTTTGAGGTTGGAGACGAGGGCAACATTGATGATCCTTAGTCTATGTTGCACGATGCATCCTCTCCCAATCACTCGTGTTTTGCTATTATCACCAAACATGACTGTTGGGCCATGAATTCTTTGAAGTTCTAAGAATAATTCTTCTCTCCCCGTCATGTGTGTTGGGCAGCCACTATCTAGAATCCACTCATTTGACATGAATGATGTCTTAGCTCTTGGATCTTGTTCCTGCAAAAATCAACAAGTTTGTTTAGGTATTGGCTTAGCATCGGGTCCTGCAGAATTAACATGGATCATGGTTTCTTTTGGAACCCACATCTTAGTGATCTTCAAGATTTTCTTCTTGACATCACTCTTAGCAACCTTCTCCGCCTTAGTTGGATAAACAAATTTTGCATAATTTGAATGAGGTGGTGTGGTGTGCTTAGCCTTCATAGTCTTTTAAAAGGAAAACGATTGGACTCGGGCCTCACATAGGTGTTCCTCCCATGTGGTGTGAACAACTGATACGTTGGTCTTACAACATGGTATTTAACCTGCTTGCCCCTATCGAAGGTAGGATTTGCTATCCTAGCATTGGATGCACAATGCTCAGCATTCATCCTAGACACTGCTGAGTGTGGCTTAGCATGCATTCTCTGGGTCCTCTCCTGAGATTCAGGAGAAGCATTCTTTTTACGCCAGTCCTTCTACTTAGCATTTGATTACTCAACAGTTGTCTTTTCCTTACCTTTTTCTTTAGCATTAAATTTTCCAGCAGAAACGAATGTAATCCTTTTCTGCTTAGAAGGTTCAGCATTTCCATTCAAAACCTGCTTAGAGGCTTTTCCCACTACTTCAACACATCCAAGCCCCACTCCAGATCTATCAGAGTGCTTTCTCTGTTGGCTAACAATGGCATTTAGAACTACCTTGCTGGTTGTGTAAGCACAAATGCAATCATTATTAGTTTTATTCTTCAAAACTAGATTCTCCTTTTCAAATTTTTGAAAGTTTTCAGCAAGTTTGGAGTAATCAGCTTTTAGTTTTAATAATTCCTCACCATCAGACCTTAGTCTTTCGACTTCCTCGGTCAAAGATATAACTTTGGTTTTTAGTGAGGTGTTTTCTTCCACAATAGCATCTTTCAAGTCGTACATTTTTTAAAATTCTAATGAGAGCTTAGTGAGATAATCATCCTCGGAATCTAAAGAAGAAGAATCCTCCGATTGATGCATGATTGTTGAAATTGAAATGTTAATAGGGTTTACCTCCTGAGCATCGACTGCTAGAGCCGACTCATCATTTTGCTCCTCTTCAGCATCCAGATTATCAGCGATATTTGCCATTAGGACCAGCATGGCCTCTTCATCATCCTCTTCTGAGGAGTAATATTCCTCTTCATTGTCAGGAATATCGGGCACTTCTGTCCTGGTCAGCAGTGCTCTGGTGGCTGCTTTGACTGCTCTCCTTTCTAACATTTGTTTGAGACGCTCTCTTTCTTCTTTGCTCATCCTTGGACATTCGTGCTTTAGGTGATCTGGCAAGTTGCATTCAAAGCACGTCCTTGGCTTCCTTTCTGCTGGTCGGAAGGATGGTGTGAGCTTAGCTTCTTTGGCTTCCTTTTCTGCTTTTGCTTCCAGTATGAGCTTTTGAAGCTTTCTCATTTGCTCTTCAAGCTCACTGATCTTGAGATCTTCTTGCTTTGAGCTTGAGGTTGAAGCGACCTCCTTTGCTGGTGAAGCTGGTGTAGATCTGTCATTGTTGTGGAAGGGCTTCCTCAGCTTCATCTTCCAGCATCTTTCTTAGCAAAGTATGCTAAGTCCTCCGAGTTTACAATGTTTGTTGACAAAGTTTGAGCCACAGTTGCTTCGTTCTTTTTGGATTGTTGTATGATAAACTCATGAGTTTTAAGTTGAGCGAATACCTCAGATGTAGTCATTTGATTGAGATCTTTCTCACTCAGGCTGATCATTTTCACGAACCAATCGCTCCTTGGAAAGAGTTTGGAAATGATTTTATTATTCATTTCTCCATTGTCATAGGTCTTTCCCAAGTTCCTGAGCTCTCCCACGATGGTATTGAATCTTTCTTCCGTCACCTGAATGGATTCACCTGCATGCATTGAGAAATACTCATATTTGTCAACGACTACCTAGAGTTTATTTCTATTTATTTGTTATGTCTCCTGTGAAGATGTGCACACAAAGTCCCACATCTCCTTAGCCGTATTGAGGTTTAGAGCTTCATCTACCATCAACGGAGGCAAGCAATCAAGTATCAGCTTCTTTGCTAGATATTCCAGCTGAGCTCTCTTTTTATCCTCTACCGTCCATTCATCGAAGTTCTTCTCGACCATTTGTGGTTGCCCCTCAACAGGTTACCCGGCGAAGATATTGGCCTTCATTATCTTAATGGGCCCTTTAGTGAGGACGTCAACCATCTCCGGATGTATACTTTGAAGTTGGATGGTGGCTAGCTTTTGCCATGAGTTGAATTTTTCCTTGTTATAATTTGGGAGCGTGTGATTTATCTTGGCAAGCATGATGTTCCTGAGCTAAACAGAAGAACAGAGCAAGGAAAATACAGATCTGGTCAAAAGCGACTCAGAAGCAGTCAGTCTTACGACCTCCTGCTCTAATACCACTTGTTGGTCCCTGATCAGAGTCGTGTTAAGCAGCGGAAGACTATTTAACAAATGCAGCGGAATGTTCAAGTTATCTTGCACTTAGTTTCGTAAATATTTAGCTTAAGGTTGGAGTTAAGATTGTTTCAGATATACACTAGCAACTTGAGGTTGCTAGGTTTTAAATCAATGGCAGAAACAATAAAACAGTTACAAGGAATAGTAATAAGGACACAAGATTTATAGTGGTTCGATCCTTAAGATCTACGTCCACTCCTCAGTCGAACACTAAAAAATTCACTAAAAAGATATATGAAAGTACAAGGATTCGCCAGTCACTTGTAGCAGGTGGTGAGCTTTCGAGCAAGCCACTACAAAGCTATCTTCCATCACTTCTATCTTTCGACCGTTGCGGCTAAGTCAACGGCGACACCTTCGTAAAACTTATCCTTGCTGTAATGGAAGCTTTTAAAGTTCCTTCTTGAACTCTTCTGGGGATTTTGGCAACAGCCCGTCTTAGTCAATCTCTTTTCAGAGATATGACTGTTGGATGATTCCAAGGTTGGAAGTTATCCCAATGATTGATTCTTTAACAAAGTCAAGGAATCTCCTCTTGAATGCAGTGTCAGATATTTAATGTGTGACACTTTTGTTTGTTGAGAGCTTGAGATTCTTCTTGTCTCTTTAACGTGCTCTCAACCGACTACTCTTTTTGCTTTGCTTTGCTTGGTAAAATCTTATCTCTCAATAATTGTTGTAGTATTCGTAGTCGTGGGGGTGGGGGAGTTCTCTATTGTATGGACTTCTCTTTTATATCTGGAGATTCAAACTTTGAATCTCCAGACCTGTTAGACACAACGTTCACTTTGTCCAAAAGAGCTACTTGTTTTTTCGTCCTTTCCAGGTTGGTACGGTGTTTTTTCACCTACTTCGGGTAAGCTTTGTGTCCTTGGTTGTACCTTTTGTCAGAACGGGAGTCTTAGCAGTCGTCGTTGTTTAATTCTTTGCTTAGCATTCTTTCCAAGAATGGTGGGAAAAATCTGCTAAGTCCTAAGACCTTTTGACTGCTGAGTGCTTCTATCAGTCTCTCTTCGTATCCAACTGCTGACTCCTCAGCAGTTGCATATTCAGCGCTTTGGTCTTGATTATTGATTGCTACTGCTTCTAGCAATCTTCTGAGTATTAGTGAATGTTGACTCCTTCAGCATTCTGCTATCTTTTACTTCTGACTGCTGATCGAGTATTCCTAGCAGTCATTCTTCTCAGCATATGACTACTACCTCCTTAGCAGTCAATTCTTCTCAGCACTTGACTCCTATCTCCTTAGCAGTCATTCTGTCTGCTGACGTCTCTTAGCAGCCAACATCTTCCTGACTTCTGAGAACGCTCCTAGCATCCAAAATCTTACGAAGTTGCTTTGACTCTGATTTTCTTCGTTCCAATTGCTGAATCCTTCAACAATCTTCTACAAGCACTTCTAAACTATGCAACTCGAAATATGGCCTAAACAGGACTTTACATATGAGTTGCTAGACTATTCTAGACTTCAGCAATGATCCACCAAAATGACTAAAGCTTTGATTCAACAAAACCTTTACAATTTGATCTAAAGGGAGATTTACAACATAAATCTAGGAATAATTCCCAACAGGACTCTTTTTCAAATGGTTAGATCCATGATGAGTTATGCGAACTTGCCTGTTTCATTTTGGAGCCATGCATTATTAATAGTGGCGTACCTGCTGAACCAGGTACCTTATAAGTCAGTTCCTAAGACACTATCGGAACTCTGGCATGGGCGAAACCCCAGTGTGTCAAAGATAAGAGTGTGGGGTTGTCTGGCATATGTCTTGTCTAAGGAACCTGATATCCTAGAAGGTAGGTCCAATCTAATGTTATTCGTGGGATACCCCAGACAAACGAAAGGTGGTTATTTCTACTGTCCAGAGGATCAGAAGATCGTTGTTAGCACCAACGCAAGATTCTTGGAGGACGAGTTTGTGAAAAACCACAAATCCAAAAGTGACATCATTCTCCAAGAAATTGGAGAAGATGATGCGCTTCCATTGGGAAAACCCCGTGGCAGATTAAGTGTACCTCTCGAAGGTATGGAACCAACTGCACGGTCGTCAATGCAAGGCTTTGAGCCACAAAAAACTGCACCAACTGCTGACGCAGTACTAGTACTCCGTCGTAGTGGGAGGGTACCTCACCAACTCAAGCAGTATATGTTCGTGGGAGACTCTTCAGACATGATCTTGGAAGATGGACTGGATGATACCGACCCATGGAAATACAACGAAGCAGTAAATAGCAAAGATGCGGAAAAAGGCATAAAGCCGTAGATTTAGAAATTAAATCAATTACCGCTATGGATGTATAGCAGAAGTCTTCGCTACCAGATGGCTTTCGGGCCATAGTTTGCAAATGTGTATACTAACGGAACAAAGGTTCGAAAGGAGAATTAATGGCTTTTAAAGCCAGGTTGGTGGCGAAGGGTTATGGTCAAAAGGAGGGCATTGACTATGACGAGACCTTCTCACCAGTAGCAATGCTCAAATCCATTTGAATTCTTCTATCCATAGCAGCACATATGGACCTAGAGATCTGGCAGATGGATGTCAAAACCGCGTTTTTAAATGGGTACCTTAAGGAAGGTCTTGACATCTATATGCAGCAGCCAGAGGATTAGGTGAAGGATGGTGAAGAGCATATTGTTTGGAAGCTAAAGAAGTCCTTATATGGACTTAAACAAGCTTCACGGTCATGGAACAAACGTTTTGATGATTTGATTAAATTCTATAGATTTTCACAGTGCGAAACCGAAAGTTGTGTGTACCGATTATGCGTTAGTGGAAGCGTGTCATTCCTTGCACTTTATGTAGATAACATTCTTCTATTCGGCAACGATGTGAAGGTGTTGTCACACATAAAGAGATGGTATCCGAACAATTTTAAATAAAGGACCTAGGAGATGCTGGATACATCCTTAGGATTAAAGTCATGCGTGATCGCAAGCAGAGGTTGTTAAGCTTGTCTCAGACCACTTATATTGATACTGTGATTGCTCGTTTTAGCATGCGAAAAGCTAAGAAAGGATTGCTACCTTTCAGACACGGTGTTCCTCTGTCTAAGGCACAATGTCCTGCAACAGAAGAGGAAAAAGGATGAGATGGGTAAAGTATCATATGTTTCGACAGTGGGAAGTCTCATGTATGCGATGCTTACGAGGCCAGATATCTGTTATGCCGTAGGCATGGTGGCCAGATATCAGTCTAACCCTGGACAGGCGCACTCCACTGTTGTCAAACATATTCTCAAGTAAATAAAAAGAACTCGAGACTATTATATCGTTTATCAATGTGAGAATTTGTGCCCTGTGGGTTATACGGATTTAGATTTCCAGGCGGATCAGGATGAGAAGAGATCGACTTCGGGCTATGTGTTCACCTAGGGAGGTGGAGCTGTATCATGGAGGAGTGTGAAACAAAAATGTATCGCGGACTCCACCATGGAAGCTGAGTATGTGGCAGAGGCTTCTAAAGAAGTAGTATGGCTCCGAAACTACCTCAAAGTGTTAGATATTGTTCTGAATTTGCCACGGACTATCACGATACATTGTGATAAAATGCTGGTGCAGTAGCAAACTCTAAGGAATCAAGAACTCACAAGGCGCCAAAGCACATAGAAAGAAAGTACCACATCATACGAGAAATATTAACGAGGGACGATGTGCTAATAGATAAGATAAACATTAAGGATAATCTAGCAGATCCATTTATAAAGGGCTTACCTCAGAAGGCATATGAGGGTCATGTTCGTAGCCTAGGGCTAAAGTAGATGCCGGCCACCTATTGACCAAATGTAATAGCTAGACTGGAATAGACACATGATATACTCAGGAAAGTAATGGTATAACGCTTTTAGTATGAGTGGGAGATTGTTGGAATTGTATACATAAAAGCATTATGATTGGTATATTGGGAAATGTTATGTTTGATATACTAGTAATCATTAATGATTTACAATAAATAACTCCTGTTTGAATTAACAATCATACGATGCAAACAAACACATCTAGTTATCTCGTCGATAGGGAGATCATACGGTGTATAAGAGATCACAGAAGATCATTCCACCTAGCGAGATATAAACAGTTATCACAGCTGAGATAGTTTCTAGTTTGGTTGTCGGTTTAGGCTGCGGCACACAAGTCCATAAGTGGTTTATCTTAGGATCAACAGTGAGATGAACCATTCTACTTGACATATGAATGTGTAAAGATCTCGGTAACTTGGTCGGATCTAAAGTCTATTGAAAGTTGAGGGGCACACATGGGTTGACTGTCACTTTGACTTGCTATGGTGGAAAGTCTTACATGTGTAGGGTTTGAGTCTACGATGGAACAACACGAGTTGCCATTAATGAATTTCTTGCCAAGGATCGTTCTTAAGGTACCAGGAACAAATTTCAATTAAATAAACCATGCGATCCTATGTATGCTCCTAAAATATTAATTGCAGAGGATGGATTTAGAGAATACCTGATTTCACCATTTGATCTACAGATCTAGATCGGAGCCAATAACGATGAAATAGATCAGATCTGAATCTGAACACCGGCGATGAACAGTTGTTCCTACAGATCTGATCTTCTGATCTGTTCCCTTGCTCGATCCAAAAATCTGCGGATTGACACAACCCCACTCTCTCACTCTCTCTAGGGTTTCTGAGTTGAAACTTCAAAACTTATGTGGGAAGTGAGAGAATTGAGCAAGGGAACATATCAGAAGATCAGATCTGTAGGAACACCATCAACAATTTACCGTCGTTATTCAATCCGCAGGAGTTGAGGTATTACTTTGAATCTACGAATTAAATTAAATAGGAGCATGCATAGGGCATTTACTATTTGTCATAGTGTTTATTTTGATATCCATAAAATGAATTCGGGGTTAAAAATAAATGGCGATTCACGTCGCCTATTGTAGACTCAGTTCCTACGATTGGTATCAGAGTCAGGTTCGTATTTTATGGCTCTGTCGGAAAATAAATATTGACATTCAGTTTATGCATCTTATTTAATTTATCGTGAATGGATTCATATTTTGTTGTGGATGGTTTTTGTTCTCGTGGCCTTCTCGTTTTGGTTTTTGTTTTTCACCACGAGAAAATTCGTGGTTAGATTGATAGGGAAAAATCTGTAATAGATCAAGATCTATTTCTTTATATTTTTATTTCAATCTGTAAAAATATTCAAAAACCAAGTTGAAGATGGAGAACAAGAATTTCCAGCAGCAGTTCAAGCACCAGCCACCATCCACTGGCGACCAACGACGGTGGAGGGCAGCGGCGTGCAGGAAACCCTTAGGGTTTGGCCTGTGCGTGACTGGGCTGCCTCCCAACCGCGCGTGCGCGCTTCCTCCGACCACTAGAGGCCAGTTCCGACGAGCGCAGGGCTACGTGCAGCGGGGAGAGACGTGGGGTCGGCAGCGGCACGTAGCAGCAAACCCTAGGGTTTGTGCTGTGCGCGGCTGGGTTGCACCATCAACGATCTACCGTTGTTTTTCAATCCGCAGGAGTTGAGGTATTCCTTTGAATCTACGCATTTAATTAAATAGGATCATGCATAGGGAATTTACTATTTGTAATAGTGTTTATTTTTATATCCATAAAACGAATCCGGGGTTAATAAATAAATGGCGATTCACATCGCCTATTATAGACTAAGTTCCTATAACCGGGACCAACAAGTGGTGTTAGAGTGGTCTGTCCTTCAAGGCTGGTTGTTTTAAGTTGCATGAAAAGTGGAGTCCAGAAGATAGAAGAAGGAATCAACTTGATTCCATTGTACAAGAGGTTATTCTATCTTCCCTACCAGATTCACTAGTTGAGGAAATTATGCAGTTCGATAGCACAAAGGAGATTTGGGACTATCTCGACACTTTGTGTTAGGAAACTGACCACATGAAATGAAACAAAATATAAGTATGTGTTGACAAATATGAGTCTTTCTAGATGCTACTTGGAGAAACAATTAAAGCGATGTAAGCTCGCTTCAAAACGATAGTTTACGAGCTCAAGGCCTTGGACAGAATATACTCAAATGCTGATCGCAATGCCAAAATACTCTGCACGATGCCCAAAGAGTTCTTGTTTGTTAAAACCACGGCCTTCAAGGAGAAGATCTCTTCAAAATGATGACGAAGGAGTTATTCACCCAAAACATGCTTATTATTATGACGTCTTATGAACATTATAAATGAAACAAATGTTATCACATTGTTGCAATCTCATGATTGCATGTATATCCACTTATCTTATATTGTAGACAATGTGGTGGGTGCGTCGTCCCACTGAAGATCGCATTGTTAGGTTCCTTATAAGATATATAATGTATTCACAACTGAGATAGTTCTGGATAAACTATCGTTTTAGGTTTTAGTAAAAACTTGAGATAACTAGTCGTGGTTATTAGTTTATGCTAGTGCGTGGTGTCGCATTGAATGGGTCGCGGTGAGACGTGTTTTTCTGTTCTGACTCTATGAAGAACCAAGGTCTCGGCGACTTTGTTAATTCTTAATCCTAGATGTTGAGCAGTGTGTATCAGACCAGTCTTCAGCTCGAAATTAGGTGTGTTCACCTTCAGTCCAAAGTCTGCATTACGATGTCTGTCAGTCATCGCTCGTACATCTCATCTATAGTGGGCTGCCGTGGTACTTCTGGAGCCTGATGCTCCTGAAGTCTCAGATTCATCTCTTGTAGTTGCCTCTGCAGCTCAGCAATTTGTGTCGCCTGATCGTCAGCCATAGTAAACGCAAACTTTCTTCGTGCACTGTTCCTTCGACAGGTAGATTCGATCTCCGGATCTATGGGTTCAAGAACTGGACCTTTTGACCTGGTTCGCATATACTACCTGCACGAAAACACACAGTGATCAACACAGAACAAGAATTGAACAATTAAATAACAGTGCGTAAAATAAAATCTAGAGTAAATAGCGTGATATCGGAATTAGTGTCAATTTTAAATCTGTGCAATCCCCGGCAACGGCGCCAAAAACTTGATAGGGTGTTTTTCAACACCCTAAAACTGCAAGTGTACAGATCACTGCAGTGGGCAAGTAATAAATTATCGAATCTCAAGGATTGTAGGATCGAAGTATAACCAAGCACTAAAACATGAATATCGTACTACTATCTAGATAACCCGGTAATTGAATTTGATTATTAATTTCTAGGCAATATCGAAAAAGCAATATTTAAATAAGAATTTAGAAACTTTAATGAGAAATTAGGATTCCAGGATAATCCACATTGAAGAGTAATCAAACAATTATTTATGCAATTCAATTCCAATTTTAATTTTCAAAGATGTGAGTTAATCGCGAAAGTATTATCAGGTGATCCTCCCGGACTCTGAACCGTAACATGGAAATAAAAGATCATGTGACTCCTCCCGGACGTACAACAGACTTTTACTCTTAATAAAAACCTTAGATTTTTACAACCCTTCAAAAGCTCAATTTCCTCCCGGACAATTGTTCTAATAAATCTAATTTAATTGCATCTAAATTGACAACCTAGACCTCCCGGTTCAAAAACTATCAATTCGAATTACAATCACTGGCCAGTATCTCGTAATTAATGAAAATCCCAAATGAAATCAGAACATCAATGAAAAAGGAAAATCAAATCACATAATATATTGAATGAAACTCAACAATGGTTCAAACCCTAGAATCCACAGGAAACTTAGCCAATCATGCTAAGTTCTAAGAAAACAAAGAAGTGAAGAGTCATAGACAGCAAGAACATGAAAACCAAAAACCGTAATCTTCAATCTTCAAATTCTGGACAGCTCTTCAAGTCTTCTCTGAATGCCCTTACGATTTCTCGTCTTTCTCTGAGTAAAGATTAGGTGAAGGAACCTTCTTTTCGTTCTGGGAAGTCCTATTTATACTTGGGGATCTTTAAATCTTGAAAAAATATGATTTCTGGGCCAAAATTCGTCAAAATAACCCGTTCGGCGACCCATAAAACGCGATCGGCGATCGCCGAGTTTGAACGTGGGTCGCCGAAGTTGCGCCGAAAGAAATTCCATGAAATTACAAAATTGGCGACCCGGAGACGAAATTGGCGATCGCCGAAAATGAAATTGGGTCGCCAAATTTGTGCCGTATCCAAATAGCTGAAAATACGAATTCGGCGACCCGGGGGCGAAAACGGCGATCGCCGAAAATGCTATTTGGTCGCCGAAAATGCTTCGAACATGATTTCTGCCTTTTCTTCGGTCTCTACTCACTTCTTCACTTTTCCGATGCAAGTTAGCACCGATTGGCCCTATGACACTTGGTCAAATCTTGTAAACGACTCAATTGTGCTTGAAATCTGCATAAACAACCACAAACTAACCCAAACGTAATAATCTTTTAAAGATCATAAGTAACAAAAAAATTCCTCAGAAATGGTTTAGTTTGCAGTCAAAAGTGATCAGATTCACATCAGTAAAATGCACAAAATGAGTGTTTATCAACCCCCCAAACTTAAACTATTGTTCGTCCTCGAACAATGAAGAGAACTTAAATAGAAAAGAATAAACACGAGGGGGTGCATTACTTGATCATCAGTTGTTTCAGACACAAATTGGGGTTGTAATTCCCACACCAACACTACATCACTCATCAGTTTAGTGCAAACAAACAATTTCAATCCAGGCCTCTAAAAGTCTGCTTCTCACAAGATATTGTATCACTCATATTTTGCTCGAATTATAGAAAGGGCAAATGTATACTCTCAAATTATCAGCTGCACAACTTCCCTACCATAGGCTTGCTCATCGTCTAGACTCTCTACTGACTGTGTGAGTGCTAGGGCAAAGATCAAAAAGGTCTTTATCTTGGGTTCTAATGTAGGCACATTGGTGATGGGTATGGAAAATTTGGCTAAAGTGACTAATTATTTACAACCTTATAACTCCATTCACTTCGATTAATCCTCATCTCATACCATTCGAAGGAACCAACTGACTCACATAACAATATACTAGTAACTGAAACAAACGCATCCCACCAAACAATTTAATAAGATTCTGACTCAACAGTGCTGCTAATATGAAAACTCTTGTGCATTATTCATTTACAGATGATTATGCACACTCTAACACAGATAATACCCTGCACTTCCGCACAGAACTCAAATTTTTTTTTGTTTGAACACAAATCACACTGACTTCTTCACAATTACTGATGCACTGATTGTGCAATGTACTTATAGTACACACTTGTTCATCAACAATGTTTGAACTACTTGCATATAACAACTCTACTTTCACCACCTAACGTCATTGGATACCCTTACAATTCCATCCACACCTCCTATCATCCGGGTTAAGAAAGAAAAGTTTTCAGGCTCAACTAGGCTAACAAAGGAGTATGTATCGGGTTAGTGTTTGGGTTCATTGTGGCTTATGAAATGATGGCCTAAGATCATCTCTAAATCCTTGACACTCGCCTATACAGTTTTGAGCAAGAAACCAGAGCAAGTTCTAGAGGTAAAGTGCACAGCGACATACTCACAGTGAAACAAAACACAGGCTCAATTCTCACAGGCTATAAGCTTATTTCAGAGACCAGGATCAATTTCGTAACAGTTCACACCTTACCAATTCATGTGCAAGTTATCAGTATAGGTCATACAAGAAAGAAAACGTTGTCATCATAAACTAGATCAGTAATGCAGATAAATCACTACCAAATGCCACTTTTATCCAAGACAGATATCAAAACTATAGATTCCCAATCAGACTCAATGCAAATTAACAATAACAGGAATTAAACTTGATAAAAATAAATGGTACGAATTATTACAAGTTACTGGTTCCAACTAGACAAATGGGTTCGAATACAGTCAAATACAGATAAGAGCAGAGTAGAGCAGTTAGAGGTACATAAAGAGGTAAGAAGGAGAAAAGACACACAACGACCGATCACATCCCCCCCAAACTTATTCAATACACAGGATAGAATAAGTTTGTGGGAAAAGATCACGGAGGTGTGTGGAAACCTCACTGTGGTGGGGGCCAGTATTATGGGAAATGGGCCATGAACTGTCGCATTTGATCTTCCGCCTCCTGCTGGCGTCGCCATTGTTCCCGCTCCAACTCAAAGTGGCGTTGTTGCGCCGTCCACTGCTCCTGCTCTCGGTCGACATAGCACTGCTGCGCAGACCACTGCGCTCTCTGCTCATCCTCGAAAGATCTGCGCTCGGTGGAGTAGGTAGCCTGAGCTGATGCTAAACTCTGCAACTGGGTGTGCCAGTCGCTCCACTGACGCTCCAAATTATCCAGTCGCTGCTCGAACGCCACACGCTATGTGCGATGCTCATAAAAGGTGGAGGCACCCCCCTCGGTGTGTCCTGGAATGTGCCCCCCTGGGATGTGCCGGCACCGCCCTCGGAAGTGCCGCCCTGAGTCATGCCTCCCGTCAGTAGGAAGCGCGGCTGCTCATCATCATCTCCCTGATCATGGTCCTGACCGCCGGTGTCCTCGTCATCCTCTCCATCCCCGCCGTCCTCTCTATCCTCGCCACCCTCATCATCGTCCCCTCCCCCATGAGACTGTCTTGCCATAGCATCGGCGACAGACTGAACGGCCTCGGCATGTGCTAAGGTATCCAACTTCCAATTCTGGCGGTATCTGTGAAGCCCTACATTAGTGAGCTCGGGATTCGGCAGTGGGAAGGGTGGCGGTGAGCGCTGATAGAAGAGATAGGGCGGGTGACCGGTCTAAAGGAACCGTAGAGCAACCAGCTTTTTGATTGTGAGCTTTGTAACTGGTTCGGCGTGGTTCTCCCCCGGGTCAATCCCCATGGAAAGAATGAGGTGGGTCCATAACCCACCGATGCAAATCGGGCCCCGGCTAGCACAAGAGGCTCGATTGGACTGCAGTAGAAAGAGCTGGGCGAAGTTAAGATGTTGCTCATGAAGCATGCAATAGATCGCCATAAGCTAGACGTCCCTCATCGAGCTATTGTCTTTCCTGGCAAAAAGTGTGTGTGCCAGAATCCGCTGGATTATCCGGAAGACAGGGTTCCGGATCATTGAAGCTTTTTACTCGCCGGATTTCCAGGCTGGGCTGCCCTCGGCACAAATGGTGCCCCAGAAAACTTTGGGATCGAATCCCCTCGGCTTGGTGTACACACCAATATCTGGGACCCCGAAGGCTCTGTTAATTTCCTTCGTGGTGAGAGTGCGATCTGCATTAAGGGCCCGGAAGGTGGCTCCTGTTGGTGTGTTCCGGCCGGTAGTAGTGAGCTAGAAGGTGGTGAGGATCTCCAGTGTGAAACGCCAGTAAGTGGGATCCTCAAGTTCCAGCAGGGGGGTCCATCCAATGTTGGAGAGGAGCTCCTTGACATTGTCGTAGAGTCCCAGTGTCCGGAGAGTGTCGACATCCGGGTATTGAGTTGCCTCAACCCCTTTTTCAACCAAGGCCTTGAATTTGTGATGAAGGTCTAGTCCTTGGATGACAATTCCATAGCTTTCCGGCCTTGTGGAAGGAACGCGGCGTCGAGGTGCCATTTCGAATCTGCTAGACAAAACCAATATTCAGAACCAACAACAACGAAAGGGAAAATATGTAAAATAATATAACTCACAAATTATGCAACATCTCCATATTCTAACTAAATATAACTCTGCATAAGCACACCACCTTTTCAAAATCAATTAACAACTCGAAGGTTGTCAAAAAGTCCCCCAACTCAATCAACAGAGCACAACAAATCCCAAAAACAAATCCCTAGCCTACACAATTCAATCATCACCAATACAAATCCCCAAATAAATGCATGGATCCTAATAGTGCTAAATAATTCATCAAGACAATAATATGGCTAAATATGCTAATTAAATCAAATTAAACCCCAAAAACGAAAATTGAAACTAATTAACCACAATACAATATACATTAGTCAATAATGATAAAACATATGCATGAAAGCGAAAGAAACGTGAAGATGAAGAGGATTACCTTGAAAACGAAGCAAAATTTGAAAGAAAACACTAAACCCTAGGGATTTGGGGATTCTTGCATTTTTGGAAGAATTTTGGAGTAGTAATCGGATAGGAATGTTCACAATGTGATGGGAAAACAATGTGTGGAAGGATTCGATGGGATTTCGTGTGTGCAAGTCGAATTTGATAGGAGAATTTTCGTGGGTTTTGGGTGTTTTGAGAGATAAAAGGTTGTGAGGGGGAGAAAGGGGGTTTCGAACTTAAAACCCGTCAGTTTTACAATTTCGGCAACCCAGAACACGTTCGGCGATCGCCGATTTAGTCCTTGGGTCGTCGAAATTGGTTTGAACCAATTTCAGAAAAAAAAATACAACTTCGGCGACCCGTTTACACTTTCGGCGATCGCCGAGATCGTTTTTGGGTCGCCGATTTTGCTTTGAACCTGAAAATTTTGACGACGAACTCGGCGACCCAGGATTCACGATCGGCGATCGCCAAAAGTGTAAATGGGTCGCCGTTTTCGCTTTTTCTGGCAATTCCTCGTGTTTTGAACTCCTCACCTGCACCCATTAACTCAACAACCAAACGTGAACGCACAATGTGGAATAAACGGAATAAAGAGATGCTAAAATACTCAAAACAATGCACTAAACTCAATTACAGGTTGGGTTGCCTCCCAACAAGCGCTTTATTTAACGTCTGTTGCTAGACAACTCAGAAATATTTTCAATAATCAGAGAAATAAAGATCGCAGAGAGTTGCCACTGATTCAGATTGCAAGTAGGTTTTCACCATATGACCATTAACAGTGAAGTGCTTGTCATTAGGTCCTATCAAGTCTAGTGTGCCATTAGCATTAACTTTTTCAATAATATAAGGACCAGACCATCTAGGCTTGAGTTTACCAGGAAATAATCGAAGTCTAGCATTAAATACAAGTACCTGATCTCCCGGATTGAAACTGCGGCTGCGAATATGCCGGTCGTGAAATATCTTGGCGCGCTCCTTGTACAGTTTGGAGCTCTCGTATGCCTCAGCCCGGAACTCTTCCAACTCCGTCAATTGTAGACATCGCTGCTCAGATGCAGTCTTCAAGTCCCAATTAATCTTCTTCACTGCCCAGTACGCCTTGTGCTCTAATTCCACTGGTAAGTGGCATGCCTTTCCAAACACCAATTGGTAAGGTGACATACCAATTGGGGTCTTGAATGCTGTCCTATATGCCCATAGAGCATCATCCAGACGAGTGGCCCAATATTTCCTAGAAACTACAGATTTCTTTAGGATCTGTTTTATCTCTCTGTTTGCCAACTCAGCTTGCCCGTTGGCTTGGGGATGATATGGAGATGTGACATTGTGGTGAACTCCATATTTGGTCAGTAAACTCCCCAGCCATCTGTTTTTAAAATGTGACCCACCATCACTCAACAGTGCGCGTGGTGCTCCAAAACGGGTCAAGATATTTTTCTGTAGGAACTTCAGCACCACCTTGGAATCGCTAGTCACAATGGGGATAGCCTCTACCCACCGGGTCACATAATCCACAGCCAACAGGATGTACTAATATCCATGGGACTTAGGGAATGGTCCCATGAAATCAATACCCCACAAATCAAATGGCTCTATCTCCAGCATAAATTTCTGCGGCATCTCATCCCTCTTTGAGATGCCCCCCGTCCTCTGACATCTATCGCAGCTGGCCACAAATCTCTGACAGTCGCGATAAATAGTAGGCCAGTAAAATCCACTGGTGAGGATTTTTACGGCCGTCCTATTTGCCGCACAGTGGCCTCCGTAGGGGGATAAATGGCATTCCCCCATTATTTTCTCTCGATCCTGCGCCCCAATACATCGCCGGATCACCATATCAGCGCATCGGCGGTAGAGGAATGGCTCATCCCAGTAGTAAAATTTGCAGTCATGTAGAAACTTCCTCTTTTGATGGGACGTCAGATCGGGTGGCAAGACACCTGCAACCAAAAAATTCACAAGATCCATATACCATGGATCTATTTCCTCTACAGCAAACAGCTGCTCATCTAGAAACACCTCAGTAATCCAGATCTTTGGGTCATCTCCCTCCACCGGGTTTTCCAGTCTTGACAGGTGGTCTGCTACCACATTCTCACAGCCTCTCCGGTCTTTAATCTCCATATCAAATTCCTGCAGTAGTAAAATCCACCGGATCAGCCTCAGTTTTGCCTCCTTTTTCGCGAACAAGTATCGGATCGCAGCATGATCCGTGTACACCACCGTCTTTGCCCCAACCAGGTATGCCCGAAATTTGTCGAATGCAAAGACCACAGCCAGTAGCTCTTTCTCAGTAGTAGTGTAGTTCACTTGAGCCTCATCCAGAGTCTTGCGAGCATAGTGAATTACTCGAAAGATCTTGTTCCTTGTCTGCCCCAGGGCGGCTCCAACTGCTGAGTCACTGGCATCGCACATCAATACGAATGGCTCTGACCAGTCTGGTGAGATGAGAACTGGAGCGGTCGTCAGAGCCAACTTCAGTTTCTCGAAAGCCTGCAGACAATTCTCATCAAAAGCAAACTTGGCATCTTTCATAAGTAAAGCACTAAGAGGTTTAGAGATTTTCAAAAATTCCCTGATAAACCTCCGGTAGAAGCCTGCATGCCCCAGAAAGCTTCTTACTGACTTCTCATTGGTGGGCGGTGGTAGCTTAGAAATCGCCACAATTTTGGCTCGGTCCACCTCTAAACCTGCAGCAGAAACCTTATGGCCAAGAACAATACCCTCTTTTACCATAAAATGGCCTTTTTTCCAATTTAAAACAAGGTTAGTTTCTTGGCAGCGCTGCAAAACATTGGTCAGGTTTTCCAAACAGTTATCATATGAATGACTAAACACTGAAAAATCATCCATAAAAACCTCCATAATATTTTCTACAAGTCCACTGAAAATATGCATCTTTGAAATGTAGCAGGAGCATTACATAATCCAAAAGACATGCGTCTATAAGCAAAAATACCATACGGGCATGTAAAGGCAGATTTATGCTGGTCTTCTGGGGCTATTGCTATTTGGTTATATCCAGAATAACCATCTAAAAAATAGTAATATTCATACCCCCCTAGCCTATCCAGCATCTGATCAATGAAAGGTAAGGGAAAATGGTCCTTACATGTGGCACTGTTAAGTGCTCTGTAGTCGATGCACATCCTCCAGCCCGTGACGGGCCTGTGAGCAATCTCCTGACCATTGTCGTCCTTGATGACAGTCGTTCCCCCCTTTTTGGCCACCACTTGGGTGGGACTCACCCATTCACTGTCTGATATGGCATATATCATCCCAGCATCCAAGAGTTTCATCACCACCTTTCGCACTACTTCCTGCATAATCGGATTCAGCCTTCGCTGCGGTTGCACCTTGGGCTTGTATCCATCCTCCAGTAAAATCCTGTGCATACAGATAGAAGGGCTAATACCCTTGATGTCAGATAGTGACCACCCAATAGCAGATTGGTGGTCTCTCAATACCTTCAATAATCCTTCTAATTGACTAGAGGATAAAGTAGCAGAAATGATTACCGAATACGTGTCGTTCTCAACCAAATAAGCATACCTCAAGTGGTCCGGTAGAGGCTTCAACTCCAGCACAGGTGACTCTTTCCTCTCTTCTTGCTGTATGGCTTTCTTGCGAGCCTCCTCTTCTTCTTCCTCGCTCCTTAGCTTCAGAAAGTGAGCGCTCTCCACATCGTCCTTTATTCCTGCATTATCTAATGCTAGAACAGATTCTAGCAACTCATCACAAGCATCATACAGGTCATCATGAGAATAAACAGAATTTTGCACCCCATAGTCTAAAGAATCAGTATCAGTAAATGAAGGATCACAGGGATACAAAACCTGAACCATGTCGCACTCCTCGTAGCAGTCATTAGAGTCGTGTCTCTCCATGGCTTTGTAGACAGAGAATGTTATCTTCTCATCGTTCACCCTTAAAGTGAGCTCTCCTTTTTTAATGTCCAACAGGGCATCCGCAGTCTGGAGAAAGGGTCTCCCGAGAATTAGTGGGATATTGCGGTCCTCCTCCATGTCTAGGACCACAAAATCTGCAGGGAAGATGAATTCCCCAACCTTCACTAAAACATCCTCAACCACCCTTTTAGGGTAGTTCACAGAACGATCCGCCATCTGCAGCTTAATGGTGGTCGGTTTAATATCTCCAATTCGAAGTTTCTTGAAGATTGACAGGGGCATCAGATTGATGCTAGCCCCCGAGTCACACAGGACGTTCTCAAAAGTATGTCCGCCAATAATACAAGTGACGGAGAAACATCCCGGATCTGCTCTCTTAATCGGCATCTGCTTCTGAATAATAGCGCTGCATTCTGCAAAGATATTCACTGTCTCAAATGCTCCGAACGGCTTCTTCTGGGTTACCATGTCCTTCAGAAATTTCGTGTGCCCAGGAATTGCTTGCACAACTTCAAGCAGAGGAAGATTAATCTGGATTTTTTTCATGTGCTCTAAAAACCTCTTGTATCTCTCCTCTTTTTGCTTTTTGGCAAAACGCTGCGGATAGGGCACCGCTACAGGTCTTGTCGACTTGGAACTGTCTTCAGGACAGATTTCCTTGCTCTTTTGAGTCTGTTCTTCTTCAGGAAGAACAGGAGCGGGCTGTGCAACTTCAGGTTGCACAGGTGGTGTATCAACAGGCATTGATGGGCCCTCATATCCCTTCCCACTGCGAGTGGTAATGGCGTTGCAGTGGTCCTTGGGATTTACAACGGTGTTACTGGGGAATTGTCCAGGAGTATGTTGATTCCCCAGAACATTGGCAATCTGGGAAATTTGAGTGTCCATTTGTTTCATGTGCTTCCCCATCTCCCCCATACCAGTCTGTAGCTGAGAGATTTCTCCCTCCATTTTTGTGTTCTTGGTATTGGAGGCTAAGATGAACTGGGTCAGGAGCTCTCTCATACTCGGCTCTTTGGGTTCATTTGTTATCCCTTGATTTGCAGCAAACCCAGGCGGAGGCTGCAAGGTGGATTCCCATAGGAGAAATTTGGGTGGTTCCGGTTGTTAGGATGATAAGTCATGTTCCCCGTCGGATATCCTCTGTTGTTGTTAAAATTCCTCTGGTTCACATAATTGATGTCCTCCATCTGCATCTCGATCCCCTGCTCATATCCCTGCTAAGGCTGATTATTCTCCAGCTTGGCGAGGCGGATCTCCAAAGACTTCGTAGAAGCGGCTACCTCCTGTCTCATCAATTTTATTTCAGCAGCTAGGTCCCCAGTATCATCGACCGCTGCTATCATCCTGCGCTCCTTTCTGTCTGCTGGCCAATTACATTCACTCTTCGCCATTGTCTCCAGCAGTTGTAGTCCTTCATGTGGAGGTCTAGCAGTAATGGATCCTCCAGCTGAAGCTCTGACATGCTTCTAAGTCTCCTCATCAAGCCCCGCATAGAAATAGCAGACTTGTTGTTTTTCAGTGTATCCATGGCATGGACAGGAGCGAAGTAACTCCTTGAACCGCTCCCATGCCTCATAAAGAGTTTCCCCCGAGAACTGTCTGAACTGGCCTATTTGCATCTGTAGTTGGATGGTTTTACTCGGCGGAAAGAACTGAATCAGGAAAAGTTTACAAAGCTCCTCCCAGGATGAAATCTCACTGCGGTCCAGTGACAGATACCATGACAGAGCTCTGTCATGCAGTGTGAATGAGAAGAGGTGCAGCCGGATGTAGTCGATTGGCACCTGATTCTTCTTGACGGTGTCACGGAGTAGCAGAAATTTCTGGACATGAAAATGAGGATCTTTAGACGGAAATCCCCCAAACTGGTTCTGTTGAGCAGTGTGTATCAGACCAGTCTTCAGCTCGAAATTAGGTGTGTTCACCTTCAGTCCAAAGTCTGCATTACGATGCCTGTCAGTCATCGGCTCGTACATCTCATCTATAGTGGGCTGCCGTGGTACTTCTAGAGCCTGATGCTCCTGAATTCTCAGATTCATCTCTTGTAGCTGCCTCTGCAGCTCAGCAATCTGTGTCGCCTGATCGTCAGCCATAGTAAACGCTAACTTTCTTTGTGCACTGTTCCTTCGACAGGTAGATTCGATCTCCGGATCTATGGGTTCAAGAACTGGACCTTTTGACCTGGTTCGCATATACTACCTGCACGAGAACACACAGTGATCAACACAGAACAGGAATTGAACAATTAAATAACAGTGCGTAAAATAAAATCTAGAGTAAATAGTGTGATATCGGAATTAGTGTCAATTATAAATCTGTGCAATCCCCGGCAACGGCGCCAAAAACTTGATAGGGTGTTTTTCAACACCCTAAAAATGCAAGTGTACAGATCACTGCAGTGGGCAAGTAATAAATTATCGAATCTCAAGGATTGCAGGATCGAAGTATAACCAAGCACTAAAACATGAATATCGTACTACTATCTAGATAACCCGGTAATTGAATTTGATTATTAATTTCTAGGCAATATCGAAAAAGCAATATTTAAATAAGAATTTAGAAACTTTAATGAGAAATTTGGGTTCCAGGATAATCCACATTGAAGAGTAATCAAACAATTATTTATGCAATTCAATTCCAATTTTAATTTTCAAAGATGTGAGTTAATCGCGAAAGTATTATCAGGTGATCCTCCCGGACTCTGAACTATATCATGGAAATAAAAGATCATGTAACTCCTCCCGGACGTACAACAGACTTTTACTCTTAATAAAAACCTTAGATTTTTACAACCCTTCAAAAGCTCAATTTCCTCCCCGACAATTGTTCTAATAAATCTGATTTATTTGCATCTAAATTGACAACCTAGACCTCCCGGTTCAAAAACTATCAATTCGAATTACAATCAATGGCCAGTATCTCGTAATTAATGAAAATCCCAAATGAAATCAGAACATCAATGAAAAAGGAAAATCAAATCACGTAATATATTGAATGAAACTCAACAATGGTTTCAAACCCTAGAATCCACAGGAAACTTAGCCAATCATGCTAAGTTCTAAGAAAACAAAGAAGTGAAGAGTCATAGACAGCAAGAACATGAAAACCAAAAACCGTAATCTTCAATCTTCAAATTCTGGACAGCTCTTCAAGTCTTCTCTGAATGCCCTTACGATTTCTCGTCTTTCTCTGAGTAAAGATTAGGTGAAGGAACCTTCTTTTCGTTCTGGGAAGTCCTATTTATACTTGGGGATCTTTAAATCTTGAAAAAATATGATTTCTGGGCCAAAATTCGTCAAAATAACCCGTTCGGCGACCCATAAAACGCGATCGGCGATCGCCGAGTTTGAACGTGGGTCGCCGAAGTTGCGTCGAAAGAAATTCCATGAAATTACAAAATTGGCGACCCGGAGACGAAATCGGCGATCACTGAAAATGAAATTGGGTCGCCGAATTTGTGCCGTATCCAAATGGCTGAAAATACGAATTCTGCGACCCGGGGGTGAAAACGGCGATCGCCGAAAATGCTATTTGGTCGCCGAAAATGCTTCGAACATGATTTCTATCTTTTCTTCGGTCTCTACTCACTTCTTCACTTTTTCGATGCAAGTTAGCACCGATTGGCCCTATGACACTTGGTCAAATCTTGTAAACGACTAAATTGTGCGTGAAATCTGCATAAACAACCACAAACTAACCCAAATGTAATAATCTTTTAAAGATCATAAGTAACAAATAAATTCCTCAGAAATGGTTTAGTTTGCAGTCAAAAGTGATCAGATTCACATCAGTAAAATGCACAAAATGAGTGTTTATCAGGCACAATCATGGTTCACTGCACTGGACAAGGAAAGTATAAGCACATGGACTGAATTGAGAAATGAATTCCTGGAAAACTTCTTCCCTCCGAACGTCATCAGGCAGAGAAGGAAGGAAATCATCAGATTCGCTCAAAGACCTGATGAGAGCTTCAGTGAGACATGGGAGCGATTCAAAGAACTACTGAGATCTTGCCCCGAATATGGCTTTCCGCCAGGAGAGCAGGCAGAAGCATTCTACGAAGGACTCAATGATAAGACCGTCAAGTTGGTGGATACCACACTGGGAGACACCATCATGACGAAAAGCGGAAAGAAGGTCATGGAATTCTTCCAAAAGATGGCCAACAACACTCAACGGTGGTCCTCAAGTCGAACTCGGCCTGTGAAAGCAGTCGAGAAAGTGGTGGAGAAAGTTGCCGAACAACCTGATTTGGCAACCGAGCTGAAAAAGCTAAAGGAAGAGTTCGTTGCACTGAAGCAAGAGAAAACAGTCGCTGCAGTTGAGACAGTGCAAGCTCCACCTGAGGGGGATGGTGTCGAGGTAAACTTCATCCAAAGGGGCGATTATCAAAATAACTACCGAGGAGGATATCAGCAACACAATCAGATGCATAACCAGCCCTATACTTATAATCATGCGAGGAATCTCCCTGGATTTTCCTACACAAACCCTCAAGCTGCGGAACAGCCACCACCGGGATTTGCCGTACAAGATGGGGCAGTAGTGGAGAAGAAGAAGCCAAATCTCGAGGAGATTTTGGCTAAATTCATGGAAGGCTCCACTGATACGGTAGCCAAGCTAAAGCAAGAAATCTCAGGCGTGAACACTAAGGTTGATCATATGCAGAAGCATGTGCAGATTATAGAAAACCAGGTCAGCCAGATTGTCGATGCCCTCGGAACTAAACACAAGCCGTTACAACTCCCGAGCAACACTTAGATCAAACCCAAGAACCAGAATCAGAGGAACCAAGTAAATGCCATAACTCTGAGAGGGGAAAATCATACGAAGGGCCAAAGTAGGCAGGGAAAGATACCCGGGAGGAAGGAGAAGCCGAGCAGGACGAAGAAGCTGTCGCAGACGAAGCCCCATCGACCGACACGGGGTCTCCATCGATTGACGCAGCACCAAAAGCTATGTCGATTGATGCTGATCCATGTCAATCGATGTCCGCTCCCATTCCGCCACCGAAGAAACCTCCTTTGCCTTTTCCGCAGCGGTTTGCCAAAACAAAGATGAATGAGAGATATGCACGATTTCTGGAAACTATGAAGAAAGTGCATATCAACATTCCATTGGTAGAAGCCCTGCAAGAGATGCCTGGATGCATCAAATTTCTGAAAGACATGGTCTCTTAATAAAGACCCTACTTGGAGCATGAGACGGTCAACCTGTTCGAAGAATGCAGCGCCATAATTCAAAAGAAGATGCCAATCAAAAAGGAGGACCCGGGCTCCTTCACAATCTCTTGCATCATCGGAGGGGAGACCTTTGGGAAAGTTCTCTGCGATTCTGGTGCATCGATCAATCTGATGCCGCTGTCAATTTTCAAGCGGTTGAAAATCGGAAACATCAAGCCCACAACAATCTCACTTCAGATGGCCGATCGATCAGTGTCTTATCCAAAAGGCATCGTGAAAGATGTGCTGGTGAAGGTAAAAGATTTCATCATTCCAGCTGATTTTGTGGTGCTCGATATGGAAGAGGATCGGAACATTCCTCTGATTCTTGGAAGACCATTCTTGAAGACCGGAGGGGCATTGATCGACATTCGAGACGGCAAACTGACATTCCGGGTGAACAATGAGTCAGTCACATTCTCGATGTATAAGGCAATGTAGAAGCACAACGAAGGAAGCTATCAGGAAGAATGCCACATGATCAACTACTTCAGCCCGGTTATGTCTTCTCCCTTCGCCTCTCTCAAAAGTGAGCCAGACTTTCTGGAGAACTGCCTGCAACACTCGCTGTTTTCATCAACAAATTTGGACGAAGCAGACGAGGAGATCTTGGATCTGGTCATGGAGCTGGATGTGTTCGAGGAGATAACTCGAGAAAAAGAAACCAAGCGAGAACCACTGCCTAGCCACTACTACCAGAACCAGCCAGAAGAAGATGAGGGAAAGCACACGTTGATCAACGCCATTATCTTGACGCTGCTTCGAAGCCCACATCGATCGATGGAGCATCTTGGTCGATCAATGCCGATCTGGAAAAGCCGTCCTCCAGCTCTGATCCACCACTTCTGGAACTCAAGACACTTCCGGCATATCTCAGGTACGCATTTCTGGGTTCTAATGACACTTACCCTGTTATTGTCTCTGCCTATCTTACACAGGGGGAGTTAGACAAATTACTGCGAGTTCTACGGAAATACAAGTCCGCCATCGGATGGACTTTGGGGGATATCAAGGGGATCAGCCCTTCGCTTTGCATGCACAAGATCATCCTTGAAGAGTACGTCACACCAAAGAGACAAGCACAGTGATGACTAAATCCCATCACGCAAGAAGCTGTAAAGAAGGAGGTTCTCAAACTCCTAGACCATGGCATGATATATCCGATTTCCGACAGCAAGTGGGTGAGCCATACACAAGTAGTAGCCAAGAAAGGGGGGACGCAGATAGTAAAGAATGATGATGGAGAGGAAGTTGCGACAAGACCGATCACGGCATGGCAATTCTGCATTGACTACCGAGCCTTAAACAGCGCCACGTGCAAGGACCACTTTCCTCTTCCCTTCATTGATCAAATGCTTGATAGATTATCCGGTTACCCTTTTTATTGTTTTCTTGATGGTTATTCAGGGTACAACCAGATAGTTGTGGCGCCTGAAGATCAACACAAGACTGCATTCACCTGTCCATACGGAGTGTTCGCCTACCGACGAATGCCCTTTGGATTATGCAATGCACCGGCTACCTTCCATAGATGCATGATGGCAATCTTCCATGACCTGATCGAAGACATCATGGAGGTATTTATGGATGATTTCTCTATTTTCGGTAGCTCATTCGATGTTTGTTTGCAGAATCTGGCTACTGTACTTGAGAGATGCACCGAGACAAACCTAGGCCTCAATTGGGAGAAATGCTACTTCATGGTGCGAGAGGGGATTGTGTTGGGTCATCGAGTATCAGCTGAAGGACTTGAAGTAGATCGATTCAAAGTGATAGCCATTGAAAAGATGCCACCACCAACAAGTGTCAAAGCAGTCCGAAGTTTTCTAGGCCACGCTGGATTCTATAGGAGGTTCATTAAGGACTTCTCAAGATATCTCAGCCCTTGTGCAACCTGCTGGAGAAGGATGTTTCTTTCGTTTTTTATGACGAGTGCTTGAAGGCATTTGAGAGACTGAAAGAGGCACTGGTGACTGCGCCAGTCTTGACCGCGCCAGATTGGGATGAGCCATTCACATTGATGTGCGACGCCAGTGACTATGCTGTTGGGGCAGTCTTGGGGCAACTGAAGGGAAGACTATTCCATGTGATTCACTATGCCAGCAAGAGCATGAATCCGGCCTAATGAAACTATACTACTACGGAGAAAGAGATGCTCGCAGTTGTGTATGCTTTTGACAAGTTCCGGCCATATCTGATAGGCTCAAAGACAATTGTCTACACCAACCATGCAGCCATCAGATGCTTGTTCGTGAAGCAAGATGTCAATCCTAGATTGATCCGGTGGATATTGTTGCTGCAAGAGTTTGATTTGGAGATCAAGGACAGAAAAGGGAGCGAGAATGTGATCGCCGACCACTTGTCACGACTCGAGCCACCAGTCAAAGGAGATGACCCATAGTTGAGGATCCGAGAGACGTTTCCCGACGAATAGATCTATGCTCTTAGGGAATTGAGAGAGACATATGAGTCCAAAATGCCCTGGTATGCGGATTTTGCCAACTACTTGGTCGGCGGCGTACTTCCTCCGGACTCCTCTCCATATGCAAAGAAGAAGTTTCTGCACGACGTCAGATTCTACTATTGGGAGGATCCCTATCTTTGGCGTAGATGTGCGGATGGCGTCATTCGCCGTTGTGTGCCCCAGTCCGAGTGGCAACAAATCTTTGAAGCCTGCCATTCATCTCCTAGTTGAGGTCATCATTCAGCCAACCAGACGGCATTCAAAATCCTTGCAAGAGGATTCTATTGGCCATCTATCTACGAGATATGCCGTGGATGGATTACGAGTTGTGATCGCTGCCAGAGGACCGGCAACATCTCGCGGAGGGATGAGATGCCACAGACTTCGGTTATTGAAGTCGAGATCTTTGATGTTTGGGGGATCGACTTCATGGGACCTTTTCCGCCATCCCAAGGGTTCTCATACATTCTACTGGCAGTGGACTACGTGTCACGATGGGTCGAAGTAGTTCCAACAGTCACCAACGACTCCAAAGTAGTCATCAAGTTCCTGCAAAAGCTCATAACGAGATTTGGGACGCCAAGAGCCTTGGTGAGCGATGGGGGATCCCATTTCTGCAACAAATGGCTTGCCTCCCTTCTTGTGAGGTACGGAGTCAAACACCGAGTCACCACCCCATATCATCGTCAAGGGAATGGGCTGACGGAGCTGTCCAACCGAGAAATCAAGCAAATCTTGGAGAAGACGGTGAAGCAAAGAAAGGATTGGGAGGCAACACTTGATGAGGCATTATGGGCATACTGCACCGCATACAAAACGCCCATTGGGACATCACCATATCTGCTGATTTTCGGGAAGTCCTGTCACCTGCCCGTTGAGATGGAGCACAAGGCTTGGAGAGCAGTGAAAGAATTGAATCTTGATTGGAAGACGGCTGCAGAAGAACGCGCCATGGCATTGAACGAGCTTGAAGACTTTAGGGATGAAGCCTACGAGAACAATGTCATTTACAAGAAGCGAGCGAAGAGATTCCACGACAAAGGGATTCGCTCTCATGTTTTTCATTCAGGTGACAAAGTCCTCCTCTTCAAATCCCGTCTTCGCTTCATGCCCGGAAAGCTGCAGTCAAAGTGGGCCGGACCGTACACCGTGATCGGTCAATTTATGAACGGTGTAGTCGAATTAGCTGGCCAAGATGGGAAGAACTTCAAACTGAACGGGCAGAACCTTAAACCGTACTGCACCCCACTTCAAGTCGGAGCGGTGGAGAAGTACTACTTGAATCGCCCATGAAAGTACAGGTATTGTCGAGCTAGCGACATAAAACCAAACACTGGTTGGGAGGTAACCCAACAGTTTACTGCTTTCTTTACTTCTGTTATTTTAAATTAAGTCTAGTTGAGTCATTCAGATTTATTATTTTCAGTAAATTTTTTGAATTTGTTTTGGGTCCAGTACTCTGTCGTGGCCACGTCGATCGCTGCCATTTGGCATCGGTCGACGTGTGTTTCTTTGCTACATCGATCGATGCCGTTCTTCGGCGATCGATGAGAATTATTTGTCCACGTCGATCGACGGGGATGCCTTGTCGATCGACGCGAACTTTTTTTAGGCGCGACAGAGATGGGTTTAAAACCTTGTTTCCTCATTCTTTTCCTCACAAACACACGACGCACATTTTTTTCTTTCTCCCAAACACCCACCTCAAATTTTTCTCTTCAAAACTCGCCGCTGAAATCCACGGTATGTATTCTAGACCCTTCCACTTCGATTATTTCATGTGTAGTGACTGATTTGAGCATGATTCTGAGGAAAATTGAACTTGGAGCCCTAGTTTCAATTTTTGCATTTTTGTCGATTTCGTTGCTATTCGTTATGATTATTCGATATAGTTAATCGTTCTAGTCGATATACTTTCTTGTGGTGAATTTGTAGCTTGGATTTTATTGAATTTAACACACGCTAGTTTGGGGGATAATTCCAATTGGGGGTGATTTTCTTGTCTTGCTATTTTCGTGTAGAATTCTTTCGATTTATGAGGAAATATGCTAAGATGAAGTTTGAATTGCATGAATGTCGAACCAATTTTGCTTGGGTAGATGCATTTTGTGGATAATTGCACATTTTTGTCGTATTAATGTTTGGGAATTGTTGTGATGTACTTTGATGAGCATTGACATTTTTCTTACTACCCTTGCAGTTCTTATGGATTTTCGACCTACCTTCGCCAACTAGGCTTATGAGAAACGTTTTAGAAAATTCTCAAGCACCGAGTTCACAGTCCGGCAGACACTTTACCCATGCCCTGAGACAATGGATAGGCTGGGAATTCGAGCTGATGTGGAGGCCCTTTTGGAGAAAGTAGATTGGAGTGCTTGGATGACAGCGCGGTGCCCGACATACCCGTCGCTTGTCCTGGAGTTTCTTGCCTCACTCCATGTATATGAGGTTGAGTCGGAGCCTACCACCATCTCCTTCCAGCTTCTGAATGAACATTACAAGATGCCGAGGGATGTGCTTGAAGGCATTAGGGGAGTCCGAAAAGGGGGGGATGGTTTTCTTCCCCCGAGTTTCAACATTGCCCAATTCTGGAGCCAGATTGCAGCTGAAGCAAAGGAGTATTTACGAGAGTTCGACTCGGGCAATTTGAAAGCTTCTTCCATCGACAACCCCGTGTTCTGCTATCTTCAGAGGTGCATGGGGGTGTCGATCACTGGCAGGCATGAAAGTGCCAAGGCGAGAGTGGGGGAGCTGTACGCCATTTACTGCATGCTGACGGGAGAAGAGTTCAGCTTTGCGGCGTTGGTCATGGATCATTGGAGGCATCAGATCAAGGCCTCCAAGGGCAACATTTGGAGCGGGGGATTGATTACCCCGATTGCGGAGCACGTGGGCATTGACTTGACCCAGATTGAGGCACTCGAGGACGACAGCCGAGGACTTGGCACCGGGCTCCTGGTCAAGATGTTGATGTTTTCACCACGGGAGGCCGGTTGGTCTTTGCAGATGTCCACTGGGGACAGGTTCCCACTTCTGCAGAGGGAGCTCACGCACGTCACGGATTATCATTTCCGTGATAACTGGTTGATGAGCACACCCGCCCACCTGCGGCTCATGGTCGGATCACGTGGAGGACCCGGTACCTCCAGACTTCGTCACCGACTGCTGACTCAGCCGGACCAGCGACCGCCACAGACCCCCCAGCAGAGCCCGAGGATGAGGTACCCAAGGATGAGGAGCGCGAGGGAGGTGGAGAAGAGATTCCGGACCAGACCGGTGGACCGTCGTTCAGCCACTTTGCGGGAGAGTCTTCATCTTTCGGGGTGGACCTGGCGATGATCTACCAGTTCATGCAGTAGCAGGCTGCATGGCAGACGGAGGAGCACACCCGGCAGGCAGAGTTTCGCCAGCACATGACCACGAGGCTCAACAGCCTCGACATGCAGATGCAGCGCCTCCTCCCAAACACCCAGCCTGACTCAGTCTACCTCCGCCTCCAGCGTGAGCACCAGGATCACTGGCGGAGACTTCCCGTGTGGCCATCTCCCGATGTAGTGATGGAGGATCCTCCGGAGGAGGAATGAGGTACCATTTCCTTTTTCCTATCTAACTTTCAAACTTGTCCACTCCTTCGAGTGAAACAAGTTTGAGGGGATGAGGATCGGAAAAGGGAAACATTTGTTTTATTTTTATTTAGTTATGTTATTTTATTTTATTTTCGATTTTTTTCCTTTTATTTTCGTTTTTGTTTTTTTCTGAACCATCACCATCCTTGTTCTTTTGCTTTAGTGTGAACAATTGCTCTCTGCAAGGCTTTTCACTCAAATTAGTATTTTGAACTCTTGATTTGTGGTACTTGTTCTGAATTGAATAGTCTTGAGCATTGTTTTAGGAGCTTTTGAACATAGGGCAGTCGGAACTACTTTTGATTATGTTGGTGTTGAGAATAATGACTTGTCTTTCCTTGAATGAGAATTGTTGATTGATAATCGAGATATTTGCTGATTGAGAATGATAATCTATGTGATAAGAGTAGCCGATGACAGGAGCTGTTTTGCTTGATAAGTTGATCCTTGAAATATAAGTTTTTGCTTGATAACTGTTCAAAATTGGGTAATTATTGAGGAGTAACGAAAATTTCTACCCTGTGTGAAATTTGAGCCATCTTTTTGTTTGATGAGTGACAAGGTTATTAGACTTACTTCCTAGAATTTGACGAATCTCTCTCTTGAGGTTGCATTAAGTGTGGTAATAGGGTGAAAATGAATTTTAGGCATGTTCTTTCGTAGCCCATCTCCCATACACTAACCTTTAATTTCCACTTGTAGCCCCTTTGAGCCTTGAATAAATTTTTCTTTGATTAGAAGGGTTGATGAATAAGAGGATTGGGATTTATTGGATGGTGTGAATTGTGGGATTGTGATGTGAGGCCGTGTGCAAAAATAGGGGTTCCCATGGGTAAATTAAGAAAAAGTGAACATTGGTGAAAAAGAATGAAAAGAGAAGAGGAAAATGAGAAAAATTAATATGTTGTAGTTCACAACAGTCAAAATAAAGTTTTAAGGACCCTGAAAATTATAAAAGAGAAGGAACAAGATTGTGCATGAAAAGAAAAAAAAAATATGTGGTTATGATATGCTAAGGCCGTGTGTTCAATTGCAATATTTTGAGTCACTTAGCCAAAAATATCCCACCTTTTAGGTAAGCCACATTACAACCAAATAAAGACCTTTCTGATTCCCTGAAAAGCCACACTAACAAGCAGTGGAGAGATGAGAAATTTGTCAAACCTATGGTGAGGTAAACTAAAACTTTGAATGAGTGAACTTTACTTGATTGAGCGATGAGTGCAAACACTGCCCAGTGAGGTTCCTCCTCAATAATTTAACAATGAGAATTTGTTTGGATTGCATAATTTATGTGAATAAGTGATACTTAGATTGCAAAAGAAGCTTGTGAGGCATTGCACACTTTTATCTGCATCTGATTCGATTTCTTTTCTATGAATTGATCGAGGACGATCAATGGTTTAAGTTTGGGGGAGTTGATAAGTTAGGATTTTTACTAACTTATCTAGTTGTTCTTTGATTGATTGTGTGATGTTCAGACTGTTTTTAGTGTCTTTTTCATGCATGGATTGGCTTTTGTGCTCGTAATGTCGTGTTTGATGAATCATGCAGGTTTTTAGTCAAAAATAGGGAAGAATAAGAATTCCAATCCAGGTCCACGTCGATCGATGCCAGGGCACGTCGATCGACGAGAAAATTGATGTGGAGTGATCGACGAGAGAAAGGAGTGATCGGCGAAGGCTGCGGAAACAAAGCTCACGTCGATCGATGCTAAGGCACGTCAATCGACGAGGGTGTTTCAAAAGCGTCGATCGACGCTGATCTCCGATGATCGACGCGATTGCGGGTTTTCCTAATCTGAACCTGATTTGAAGATAGAGACATATCTAATCCTAGATGTTGTTTGATACATCTTTCATTATTATATATAGCCATGTAAAATTCAAAATTTGGCCTGGAAATCAATATAGCAATTAAGAGTTTTTAGAGTTGACGAATTTAGAAGATTTCCAAGAGTTTTTAGAGTTTATGATTGAAGACAAAATTTTGTGGGAAGACATTTAGACCCAAGTTTTTATGCAATTCAGGTTTTATTTTTCTATGATGAATATTGCTATGAATATGTGTAACTAACTTCCTTCTCAGATTCTAAGGTTTCGAATTATCATTGTATGCATGTTTGATTAATTGAATTATTTTCCCTTTCCCTTCGTAGTTTGTGAAATCTGTGTTTATTCATAATCTTGAGTTTGCAGGCCACATCTTAAGATTAATTAGTTGATTACTTGAGACGTAACTGTAATGGTTTTCAATGGAAAGAGATTTTCACAATATAATTTGATTTCTTGTCGTAACTGAAGGAGATAAATTATAGGAATAAATCTATAGATCTTTGGAGTTAATTAATTGATCTTGAGACCGAGCGAAGATAGGTAATTAATTAATCTACTTTATGAATTGTCCAACAAAGAAGTTCATAATACTTTTTTTGATGTTTCGAGGAATTAAATTGGGAATTAATCAATTTATTCTTACATGTCATACTTGATAGGTAGATATCCCTGGAATCTGTACTTCTCATAATCTTTCATCACAAGTATTTCAATTTCCTATTTAACTTTAATCTGCAAATATTACGATTTTTGAAATAAACAAAACCCAAAAAAATTTGATTTTCCCTAACCAGTGTTTTGAGAGCTTGTGATTTAGTACTTAAAGTTTTTTTGTTATTTCATTCCATGTGGGATCGATAATTTTCATTTGCCGCTATATTATTAGCTTTGCTAAGTCGCTAGTAAAATAATTTAGCGATCAACGTCCACCCACCGTGGCTTGCATATATATTAGTTGGGTTGTTGGAGGTTGCATAAACATCGGTTTTGAAGGTTTCCATGTTTTAAGCTTCAATTAATGTGAAAAATATGCTTACGTTTTTGCATTTAATTTATTTCGGTTATCATCATGTAGTTTAATCTTCTTATGACTGTACTCTATCATAACAAGCTTATTGGTCCAATTTTTTTGGACTGGAAATAAATCTGGATATAGTAATGGTTGCTAAAGAGTACATATTTGTACTCAAGACACCTACTCGAGGTCTCTGGAACCCTTACTTCCACTTGAAAGTAATCCTGGGTAAGATAGTACTCTATTGCAGAGTTTCTTGCTGGCTTGATTACGGTGGAGGATCTCACGGGTAAGAGATCACTGGCTCTGGTTTCTTTTGTAGCATCATCTTCTTTGTGTAATGACGGTAAGAAGAAGAAGCCACAAAAGAAAAAGAACAGTGGGAGCAGTGGGAGCAAATAAGTAATACTTTCCGGTAGTATGACATCTTTTGGTGGTGTTATGAAACTAAAGGGAAAGTGCTACAAATGCAACCAGTCTGGGCATTATAGATATAATTGTCCCCGCTTAATGAAGGGTATCTCGGGTATATCTTCTATTTTAGTTGTTGAAACATGTTTTGTGGCGTGTTCTACTATCTCTTGGATAGTAAATACTAGGGTCACTATCATGTTTGTTTTTCTCTGCATGGTTTATGCAGACAAGACAACTAATGAATGCGAGATTACTGTAAGCTTGGTAAATGTTGTTAAAGTGGTGGTTGTTGCAGTGGGAGATATACACTTAATCTTTTTCGGATTGTGTTGTAGTATTAAAGGACGTTTTAAACATGCCTAGTTTTGAAAGAATTTATTTTCAGCTTTGAAAAATGTTTCTGGATGGATATTCAATTATTTTTAATAACAATGATGTTATTATGAGAAATAACTCTTTTATCTGTTCTGGCATGTTGGAAGACTCTTTATATACTATTACTTGTGTATATCATTCTGCAACTGAAACTCATGCATATTCATCGTTTAAAAGGATAGTTTCTTCTATGTTGAATCAAACATATATTTGGCATCTAAAATCGGGTCATGCTAATCTGACTAGGATCCAAAGACTGATAAGTCGTGGATCATTGGAATCTCTCCATGTTGAACCATTCTCAGTCTGCGAATCCTAATTGGAGAGTAAGATGACATTTAAATTTTTTTAAAGGCTATGGGTTTAAAGCCAATGATATGTTGAAAATAATTCAATCTGATTTGTGTGGGTCTATGTATATTCAAGAAAGAGGTGGTCTTGAGTATTTTGTGACTTTCAGGAATGATGTACCCAGCGTCCCTCCTTCGTTCAACATCTATAACTGTTCGGATAACCATCTTTGTATGCCCGACAATACCTCCACATTATCGCGAAATAGGAGAATATTATCTACATACTATGCAAAAAGCAACACGCTACCGCTGACATATTATTAGCATTCAAAATTCTCATTCATGCATAGTGGATTTCCATATGACTTTACCTCGTCATATGAATGTAGGTCCCATGACCGGTAAGCTTCAATCCATAAATGGACTTCCAAAGCTTCCAAACAAGATACTTTCGCCTTACTATACAAAAACTTCTGACAGTTCCAACTACCAGATTGCTAGGTTACCAAGTACTGCTATGACAAGGAGTATCCGAATGAACTTGAGCACGGCTTAAGGTGAAAAGTCTCATTATAGTCTTATGCTCTCTCTTACTGACTATAATACTTCCCCACCAACCTCAATACTTTCATTCGCTCCTGCATTTACCTTGTATGCCCACTTACTGCTTATAGCTATAAAGCTATCTATCAGTCAAGTATTCTGGCATACAACCATAACATGATGAATTTTATTACTGAATTCATGGTGATCCACTACTTGTCTATACCCTTGTCAGGTACTGCTTCATCGTAGTTCCAGGGACTTCCTTCAACCAAATCAAAATTCAGGATGAAGTATAACCTCCCACTGCAACGAAGCATCGACGTTGTGTCAGCAGTCGGTGTAGTTCCTCGTGGTTCCGCACCTTGCACAATCGACCATGTGTGTGGTACATCCACACTCACAGAGGGCTTTCCAAATAGAAATGCATTGACATCTTCAACTTCTTGAAGAATAAAATTACATTTGATAATACGGTTACTTAGTCTCAAAAGAATCCTTTGTTGACTTTAAAAATGAACTTGCCGATTCTCAAGACTATAGCCGTCATTCATTTCTTCCCAGAATATCATATAAATAACCATATCTTGATTTTAACCCGTTAGTGTTATGCTTAGTTGGCAAGACTAAATATTCTCAAAACCATTATGACCTACTAGACATGTATCATAGTCAAAACTTTTGAGAAGCTCTTAATACTGACTTAAAATCAACCAATAAGTTCACTGTTTTTTTCCAAGGATTTCCAAGAAACAAATCTGATAGGAATGCTTAAATAATTATTAACATATCATGCTTCAAAAGTTCTCATATCTTCTCATACTAAATCATAGGGACAAAATCCCGATGTAGTTTATTAGGAGTACATTCCAATTAAATGACTAGTACTATCCAAGCTCGTTATTGAGGCGTTCCCTTGAGTAATTGTCAAAAAAATGACACAACACTCAAACCCTCTAGAGCTTAAATGAATGCTAGTCCACACTAGTCAATATGGATCAACTCTAATATATCACCATATCGAGACTTTCTTGCCTCAAAGTACTGGTCAACATTATTACCATCTATCCAGGATTTGCCAACTCAAAGAGAAACAAACCTAGATTAAATCCATTGTTTCATTAAAAAAGAGTTGCTCCATCCTCATTAGATTAATGTGACTTGTCAACATCTTATCCTCCAAATAAGATTTGCACTCTCAATTAGGAACAAGTCCGGACTAAGTCCAATGTTCCACCATCCATGAGTTGCTTAATCTGTTTGAGACTGATGTGACCAAGTCTCGAATATAACAGATATGTAAGATCCATGTTTTGAGAAGAAAATACATTTTATTTTGAACGCATAAATGAATATGTCTTATAGAGACAATTAATGATATAGATAGTTACTCAACAATCTAGCACCGTTATTACCAATGATAGAGACTTCACTATCAAAAATAACTAAATATCCATCATATACTAGAAATTGAAAATAAGTTCCACCAAAACATCGGTAATTATTTAAACATCTCTTAAAATCAAAATATTGTTCTATCAGCATAAATAAAATCTCCAACCTCTACAACGAAAACCTCATGCTATGGAGATGGTATTCCGTCACATCTAGGCCACTTGCCCGGTGAGCCTTCTTGCATTATATAATATGACTTATAGATACTACTACCACTACCAACAAGGTAGCAAGAGTCATCTAAGCACATGTCAGATATGCATGCAGTATATAACAAACATGATTCAAAGATGTTGCTACCACTACCCATAAAGTAGGAGCAGACATCTAAACATGTATCAGTTATACTTGCAAGTGACATACCTTGTCCCTTGGTGTCAGACACCGGACGATTTTTCCTTTCCAATGTCCTACCTTGCCATACCTGAAACACTTATCTACTTCCTTAGACTTTTAAGGTCATCAGTTGGTTCTATGACCTTGCTCCCACTATTTACTTTATTTCTCCTGCTTCCAGTACGTCGCTTCTTCCCTTTCACCTCAGTGAAATAGAAAGGCTCCTAGCAGTAGATATAGTAAACTTTTTCCTTTGTTGAGATAAGATCATGAAGTATCCCATCCACCGGATGATTCATCTTATTTCTTCTAAACTATCAGTCTGAAGTCATTCATAGACTTCTGTAGCGAACTGAGGACTAAATCCTTTCCAAAATCTCAAAAGCTTCATTGTATGTTTAGAGAAAGGCATCTAGCACCATCTAAGAATTCAAATTCAGCCCATTATAGAAGTTCTCCAATTGAATGCAGTGAGGTATACTATGATGTGGACACTTTCTTAACAATTCTTTATACCTCTCTCAGGCTTCACTGACTGATTCATCTTCTTGTTTGAATGTCATAATATCATTTCTATACTTGGTATTTCTGGTAGGAGGGAAGTATTTTAGCATAAACTTCTCTGCCATCTCATTACAAGATGTGATGGTATCCGGTTGAAGATTGTTCAACCATGACTTGGCGCTATCCCTCATAGAGAAAGGGAACAATCTTAACCTTAGTGCTTCTTGAGATACACCAAGTAACTTAAAGTTGTCACTCACATTGTGAAAAGATTTGAGGTGAAGATGAGGATCTTCTGATGCCAACTAACAGAATTGTCCTATAGTTTGAAGCATTTGAAACATCACTGACTTCAATTCAAATTGAGCTGCTTCAATAGCAGGTTGCACAATTCCAGACATTAGCACATTGAATCTAGGATTAGCATAAGCTCGAATGCTTCGTTCTTATCATCATCCATAGCTAATGCATTTCCCTAATTCTATCCTCCAACAGCTCCTGCACCAACTGGATTAGCCATTTGAGTTCTATTTTTCATCTGTCTTCTTCTATTCCTTCTGAAGGTTCTTTCAGTTTCTGGATCAAACAACTAAATTTCAGGTGGTTCTCTTTAGTTCATGCATAAGGTACACCTGAAAATCAAAAACAAACTCAATATTAATAACTTCTCTTTTTTTAGAATGCTATAATTAACTATAATTGTAGTTAAAATAGCAACAAGATTCTATGGCACTCCCTGGCAATGACACCAGAAAATTTTGTGTGTGTAAAATACACTAGTGCAAGTGTACACTATCAAGCAATATCTAGGAGTATTCTAGAGTCGAATCCCACAATGAATGCCTTATGTGTAGAATTGTGCACATATTAACATGCAACATGGGTTTAAACAATTTGTGGTTGAAATAATCATATTATAGAAATGGTAAATTAACATAAACAAAAAAATAGCAATTGATGTAACAAAAGGTAGACAAACGAGTTGATTTGCTGACTCTTCTTGCTATGTAAGATGTTGTAGCACTGATCCTAATATTTTCTAGTGTTGAACCACAGATGTAACCTAACAGCTTTTCCAAACCATAGATGTTGCTAAGATAATCATCTATCCACATATTCCTATACTAAACAGAGGAATACCCAGCTCAAAGTAAGACAAGTTCATTAAGCACACCAATTCCACACATTTTCAATGGCCAAAATTAGTTCAAAACATGGCTCTCTCTCCTAAACATACTTTTCCAAGCATGAGCAGAAATATATCTTAGTTGAGTTGGTCAAACAGAGTAAGATAAGATTGATAAACACCCAATTCTAATAGAATAGCAACAAATAAACACCACATTGCAATAGGCTTAAGCAAAATAGTCAACAACCCAAGTCTCAATGGTTTAGCTTATAGCTAAAACTAAACAGTAATTGACTAAAGATTCTTCACAAATAAACATAATAACAAAGTTTAAACAGCTAAAATGTTGATAGAGATTTCCATAAGGATAAATTATTTTAATCCTAGAGAAATTGTCTTCAGGATTCCTCATTCGGCCAAGACCCAGCTCTCTTAACGGCACCTCAACTCCACACTCTGTAATTTTTGTTTATCCTCGCATATCTCCTAAATGTGCTTTCTCTGCCCCTTTTATATGCGACTCTCACTCCCAAAAAGTATTCTTCTAGAGTTTCTCATTTATCTCTATGTTGCCTTAATTATCCCTGCTTATGTGGCAGCAATCTAAGGCACTTTAATTATTATCCCAGCTCCGCTCAACTTTTAATCCTCCAAGTTAGCAATTTACAGGTGGCTCTTTTGAGATGCTATTTTATCTCTCCCCGACTTTCTCTCACTAGTGGAGCAACTTGCTACAACATGCTTCAACATCTTCATTTATGATCTTTCACTCTCCTTTGGGATTTGCACTTAATGTTCACCTACATTATTTAATGAAATACTAGACACAAAAAGGGCTAAATGGCAGACACTATTTACAGAAAGACTACTTATGCATAAACATGCTTATTAAGGCTTAATTACACACAAACAAGACTTTAACTGACTCGAATTTATTGAACTAAAGGTATGCATATAACTCTCCTAAGAGAGTTATCACTTCTCTTTCTCCTTCTTGAGGGTGTCATCTAGTTCCTTCTTTTCAACAGGTTTGACTTGTGATAAACACTCACTTTGTGCATTTTATTGATGTGTTTATGCCTAGATTATACGTTAGACTGAACTGTTACGTGATGTTTTCATGCGTTATTCTTATTCTTTAAGGAAATATTACGTTTGGTTTGTTTGACGTTGTTTTGGGCAGATTTTAGGCATTTCTGAGGATTAAATGAGATGATTGAACAAGTATTCGAAGAACTATTGTGTTGGCATGCACTGAGAGGAGAAAAAGATAGAATTGATCACGAGGGCTCGTGAAAAATGGACTTCGTGACACAAACGGCGAGCAGCCTTCAAGACCGGCGACCAAGCTTACCTACCCGGCGATTGCTCCTCTCATCCGGCGAGCTGCTTCACAAACGGCGAGCAGTCTTCAAATCCGGCGTTCACATCCATCTGCCGGCGACCGAAGCACAGAAACGGCGTTCAACAGGGAGAACCGGCGAGTGCTCTGCAGATCCGGCGATCAAGCCCTGCAAAACCGGCGACCCAGCTCCAAATCCGGCGACTTCCCAGCACAACCGGCGACCGTCCCTGCAAAATCGGCGATCAACTCCAGCTGCCGGCGATTGCTCCTTCAAATCCGACGACTCGCCGGTTTTGCCATTTTCCCTTACGAGACATAACCGGCGAACGCCCCTCCCTGCCTGCGATCGCCGAACGTGATCTCTCCACACGGGTTTTGACGAATTAAATCGTATCTCCTGGCCCAAGTCACGTATCTTCCCACATCTTTCAAGATTAAAAATCTCTCTCCTATAAATATGAGATCGAGAAGCCAGAAAAAGGTTCCACAATTATTATCCCCACATTCCTACGTTCCGAATTTATTCCTTAGGCTAGAATTAGGGTTTTCTACATGAAATTCAAGGGGAACTGGAAGAGCATGACAAGAATTGAAGATTGAAGACTACAGGGTTTTTAATTTCCTTTTCTTATTCATATGACTCTTCATCTCTTTGTTTTTCTAGGATTTAGCATGTCTGGCTAAATCCATATTTGGATTCTAGGGTTTTGAAGCTTTGTATTTATTCATTCAACATTTTATGCAAATTTAATTTTCCTTTTCCTCTGATGTTCTGATTTAATTTGAGATTTTCAATAATTGCATTAACTGATCATTAATTGTGATTTGAATTGATAGTTTTTGAACCGAGAGGTCTAGGTTATCAATTAAGACGCAAATAAATCAGATTTATTAGAACAATTATCCGAGAGGAAGTTGAACTTTTAAAGGGTTTAAAATCCAAGGTTTTTATCAAGAGTAAACGTCCTTTTGCGCATCCGAGAGGAGTCACTAGGTCTTTTATTTCCATGTTATGGTTAAGAATCCGAGAGGGTCGCCTGATAACATTTTCGTGATTGCTCACATCATTGGAAATTAAATTGGGATTGAATTGCATGAAAACGTTGTTTGTTTAATATTCAAAGTGGATTGCCCTGGAATCCTATTTTCTCATTGTTTTCTAAAATCTTTAATTAAACCTTTTTATTTTATTATTGCTTTTAAATCAATTAGTTTAGATAAAACCAAACTTTGTTTATGATTTGCCTAGATAGTAGTAAGATATCTATGTTTTAGTGCTTGGTTGTGTTTCGAGCCTGCAGTCCTTGAGTTCGATAATTTATTACTTGCCCTCTGCAGTGGTCTGTACACTTGCAGCTTTAGCGCGTTGGGAAACGCGCTATCAACTTGTGGTCTCCTTGGATTTGCCCACTTTTGAGTGTGCATGGCCATCTTCTTGATAAGCTTGAGGGCCTTATCAACAAATTTTCTCATCACAGAACCTCCGACTGCATTGTCCACCGATTATTGAGTTCTTTCATTCATCCCTCAGTAGAATATGTGTGCCTGCTCCTCAGTATCCACTCCATGTCCGGGACAACTCCTCAACGGCTCATTATACCTGCTCCAAGTCTCGAACAAGGACTCAACAATTCTTTGATGGAGCTGCAGAATCTTCATTTTCTTCTAAATGATCATAGATAGTGGGAAGAATGTAGAAAGGAATTCTGCTCAGAGATCATCCCAAGTCCTGATGTTACTGTAATCTAGGGCCGTAAACTACGTCCGAGCCTGATCCCAAAGTGAGAATGGGAACAAATGCAGATGAATTACATCCTGGATGATTCCATTCTATTTGACAGTATCACACACTTCCACAAACATCCGGAGATGTGTGTATGGATCCTCCACAGCTCGGACACCAAATTGGTTCTACTGAACCATCTGAATAATACCGGTTTTGAGTTCAAAGTTATTGAGATTGATACCAATAACAAATCTTGTATTGTTGGGTTGTGGTCTATACTTCTTTTCCATGGCACTGGGATCCTCATCATTGGAGTCCTGTCGGCACAGTCTTTCTCTCTCCAGTTCACTTTGTCTCCTTGCAGCTTTAGCTCTTTCAACCTCCCTTTTAGCCATCAGTTGTCGGACCACATCTCGCATATCATTCACCTCTTGGATCAGCAACAAATAATTCCTTGCTGAGATTTGTGCGTCCGGATCCTCCAGGTGGCATTTCGGGTCATCCTGCTCATTCAGATTGTGCGGTGGCTCCATCTCGATGATTAGGTTGTTGTTCTTCTTGCTCTTCCTTTTCGTGATTGTTGTCTCGATTTCTGGGTCAAAGACTTCGAGTGGTCTACCCTGGGCCCTTATGTTCATGCAATACCTAAGGAAAGAGACAACTTTGAAAAACCAGCCGGCGTTGATCGACATAGGGTGTGTCGATCAACGTGAATGAGCTCTCTATGTAGATCGACACATTAGATGTCGATCTATACAGAGGCGCGACACAAAAACCAACACATGCACAAGAACAAAATAAATAAATAAATAATCAATCCAATAAATTCAAAAATAAACTATAAATAGAATAATTTTCTAACAATTCCCTGACAACGGTGCCAATTTGATCAATATAAAAACTACAGATTAATTATATCATAGTGGTCAAATGGATTTATAACTCGGAATGTCTAACCTACAGGGAATGTATATAAAAAATTCTCTATAATTATAGTTTCAAAATCCATTGTTTGAGTACATGAAATCAGGGTTTTGGTTTTTTATAAAATTAAAGATAACAAAACAAGAATTTAAAGGGTTTTAAAACAATAAATAAAGACCACAGATTCTAGGGCAGATAATCAACCTATCAACATGCATAATTCATCAACTCAACAATGGGGTAAAAATTAGATTTAAATGGATTCAATTCCTTGTTTCGCAATTAAACCCTAGACTACTAATGTGTGACTATCTTCTCTCGGTCTCAGATTTAATCCTACAATTAATTCTTTTTTTGAGACAGAAATCAATTGGATTTAATTTCCTCTTCATGTTACCAATATTCAGCTTTCGGTCCTTCGATTGTTAACTACAAACCTAGATTAAATTTCATAAATCAATCCTTCATTAAATCTAGATTTGATTAATTAAACAAGGAAATTAAACCATGCTATTGAGTTGATTTTTTTAAACATGCTTCAAGATCTAATTTTCAAGCCTTAGAACCTGCTAGGATTTCTAGCCACAAATCATGGATAGAAATAAAGCAAACATATTATTAAAGAACATAAAATAACTTACAATAATTAAAGAGGAACCTTGAAGTCCTTAAAAATTCCATTGCTTATTAAATTCTACAGTAAAAGTATGTAAAGATTGTCTCTAAATTTTGAGTTTCAAGATGTATTTAAAGAGGAGGAACTGTATCTCAAATAGGTAGTGACTTTGAATATTAAAAATATCCATATCAATTGTAACCTTCCTTCTCGGGCCTCCGCGTTGATCGACACATGGCGTGTCGATCGATATGGACTTCATGTTGGTCCATCACTTTGATCTCCAATTTCGATCGTTGTCAATCTTCCGTATTGATCGACACAGGGTGTGTCGATTGACTTGGACCTCCATGTCGAGTTCCATCTCGATCCTTCCCTTAGGTCGACATCGACCACCCATGTCAATCGACATGCACCATGTCGATCAACATGGATGGTTTTGCTCGGGTTTTCGACTTGTCTTCCATGTCGTTCGACATCCCGTTTGTCGACCGAAACAACGAATTCTCCATTTTAGCTCTTTTCATCACTTAGCCACTTTTTAACCCTAAAACCTGCAAATACTCACCATGGCTAGCATAACATCCTCCAATATACACTCATGCACGAAAATAACTAATAACTAAACATAAATTAACTAAAACAAAGGAGAAAATCATGGATAAGTGAGTGTATTTATGAGCTTATCATGGAGCCAGAGGTGCAGCTCGAGAGCAAGATCCAGTCCATATTCCTAGTGGACCTATGACGAGAGCTCCAGAATTTATGAGATGAATTGCAGTTGCTGATTAAAGATATTCGAGCTCAAGAATTATTCAAAAAGCCCATCGGTGTTGAAATCAAATTAGGCCTAGATGAATTAATTTAACTATGACATCTTGGCTTAATGATTTGATTTGAGCTTAGTATTTAACTTTAATCTCGAATTTTTGAGATATACATGATATATATCATTTAAGATTTGATATGTTTTCAGTTTTATTTTCCTAGTTAGAATAGGATTAGAGATTTTGTTTTTCACCCTATAAATAGGGCTGCACATTTTCAAACATACTCAATTTTCAATTAAATAATATTCGTGAGTTTAATTCTCCAATTATCTCAAAGCTCAAGAATTTCTATGGATTACCTTAAAATTCGAATTAACTTATCAACTGAACTTACACATCCAATTGTGGTGTCTTCGTCAGTTCTACGTCATTAAATCTTCAGCTATGAGATTATTTTTGAATACGTTATTTGAAGGGTCGATTTAGGGTTGCTGGACTTCCATCCTTTTGTCGTTTTCCGTTTCCAGTTCCGTTCGAGTCATTTCCGCGTCGTGTCAACTCTTGTTCCTGGTCTAGGATCGTTACTCATCCATGAGGATCGTATTACGTGACCTTTGGTTGTTGAAGATACACACAATCAAGGCTCAGATATCAACTGAGTTCATTTGAGAAGATATAATATTCCGATCAACACTTACAAAGTAATCAGAACTCGAATTCAGTTACCTGATGAAGCATAACACGCGGTGAGGTGTGTGGTAAAGCTATGTATATCCAAAATACCTTGTAAACGAGGATAGCTGAAGTTCTCCGTCGGAAAAGAACTCATATTACAACCTGTACTAAACTACCACGGGCAATCTGAGTTAGTGATTTTCGTTTAAGTGAATGAATAGTGAATGTAAGATTATTTGACATCCGAACCATTATAATATAATATGTTTTGCAAAATTACAAATGAAAGGACAAAATTTTAGGTACGTGTATGATTTTTTTTTAAATTAACATTATTTTATTTGAAATTTATGTCGAAACATTTACTTCCTACCAATTTTTTGCTCCCTTTATAAATTTAAGAAGAAAAATAATAATTTTCATCCTTTTAAAAATATATGCAGTACATAATATGTTTTAAAAGATTATATTTTTAACACGTATATAAACATAGGAATCAATGAAATTTAAGGGGTATATGAAAAAAAGAGGCATAGAATTTGATAAGATAGATTGTATGTGTGAGTTTGGTGGTGGTGGCGAGGGAGTGTGGATAAAACACGTTCCAAATCAACCAATCAGATTTCAAAGAAATCTAACCAATACCACTTCTTCGCTCTCTTCCAAAACAAATTAAAATTAGAATAACTACACAAATAAAAACTCTTCAACTACTTTTCTTCAATTAACGTTGACACCACAGCTCTCCCTCGTCCCTCCCCTCCGTCAAAACCCACAAAATTGCTCACAAAGCCCTCAGTTCGGATCTCCTTAATTCTAGGATTTCCCCTTAATTTATAACGACTGAATTCGGGATTTGAGAAATCTCGGAGCTGTCTCTGAAAAATGGCTGTCTCGAGTGCAATTGTGGGGGCGAAGCTTGAGGCTTTGCTGGTCAGCAAAAAGGCGTCGTCACCGATGTCCGCCTCCGCCGCTCACGTTGGCTTTCCGGCTTTGGCTCGAGCTAGGCGGGAGTCTCTGATCAGGAGGGGTTGCGGAATTATCAGGTGCGAGGCTGCGCCGGACGCTTTCGCTCAAGCCGATAATGAAGAGTCGACCAATGTCGCTTCTTTCTTGGCTTCTGCTTCGAGTCTATCGGCTCTTGAACAGCTCAAGACATCGGCTGCTGACCGTATGGACTCCTTCTGAATCTCTCTCTCTCTCTTTTATTTCCACATTTTCATACTTTTACTCTCTTTTTTGAATGTCATGAATTGATTGGTTTCATCATGTGAAAGTTTTGATTGCAGCTCTCGGTTTTATTTAGTTGTTTAATTTTAGATATATGAATATAGTCGATGTAATAATGTGAGGTTTTCTTGAATAAACTTTCCCCCTTTTTTCTGCCTAATCACGCTTAAATCATAATAGCGAATTCGTGAACAAATGATGCTGTTTCTAGTTAGAATAAACTCGCCTAAATTCAGAGATGCAATCTTTTTTAATTAGCTATAATTTGAGTCTGTTGCTTTCCTTCTCATATTTTTAAATCATTTATTCTCTGAATTATGAGATTTTGCTCATGTTGCGCCCGACTTATATTATTGTTTATTTACTTATTTCTTGTTCTGGCACCGCTATATAAAAGTGGTTCTTCTGGATTTGGATCATAATCTACGCAAGCCACCAGCTTGTATCCAACTATATTTTGTTCTCTTATTTTGGGCAGAGTAGTTTTTTTCTGCAAACCCTTGGTAGTTTGGAATTGTCTTCAAATCTTGTTGTTATCTATTTGCAGGATATACAAAAGAAAAAAGCAGTATCGTAGTGATTGGTCTTAGTATCCACACTGCTCCTGTTGAGATGCGGGAGAAGCTTGCTATTCCTGAGGCGGAGTGGCCAAGAGCTATTAGCGAGCTATGTGGTTTAAATCATATTGAAGAAGCTGCTGTTCTAAGTACCTGTAACAGAATGGAAATCTATGTAGTAGCTCTTTCTCGACACCGAGGGGTTAAAGAAGTGACTGAATGGATGTCCAAGGTAGCTGAGTCTTAAAATCTTCTTTAACAAAGGGAGCAAGAATGTTGATAATTTTCTATAACATATTTGTCTGAAGCAACACAAGTATAAATTGTCAAAGTTCACCAACAAGATAACTTACAACTGCAATGGTCATTCATTTTGTTTTCTTTTTATTTATTTATTTAATTTTCAGAGTATTTAGAATTTTCATCTTTCACGAATAAAGTTCTTAAACTAGTATAACTATTGAGTATTTGTTTTTTATATTGTTCGCTGAACTCTCTAGTGTTTTAATGTTAAATCTCACTGCAATTTGAAAGTTTTAGAATTATCACTGTGAAACTTATAATATATATTGTATGCTTTTGTCAGACCAGTGGAATTCCAGTTTCAGAGATATGTGAGCACCGTTTTCTTCTTCATGATAAAGATGCAACGCAACATATCTTTGAAGTGTCAGCTGGACTTGATTCCTTGGTGTTGGGTGAAGGTCAAATCCTGGCTCAAGTGAAACAAGTGGTTAAGGTTGGGCAGGGAGTTGTGGGCTTTGGACGGAACATTAGTGGTCTCTTTAAACATGCAATCACTGTTGGAAAGAGGGTTAGAACTGAAACAAACATTGCAGCAGGTGCAGTTTCTGTGAGTTCAGCTGCTGTAGAGTTGGCTTTGATGAAACTCCCTGAAGCCTCACATGCCACTGCTCGAATGTTAGTTATTGGGGCTGGAAAAATGGGGAAGCTCGTGATCAAACACTTGGTGGCTAAAGGTTGCACAAAGATGGTTGTAGTGAATCGAAGTGAAGACAGGGTGTCTGCCATTCGAGACGAGATAAAGGATGTTGAGATAATTTATAAACCCCTTACTGAAATGCTAGCTTGCACCGCAGAAGCAGATGTAGTGTTCACAAGTACTGCATCCGAGACTCTTCTGTTTCTGAAAGAGCATGTCATAGATCTTCCACCTGTTTCTCCATGTGTGGGGGGCTTGAGGCTGTTTGTCGATATCTCTGTTCCGAGAAATGTCGGGGCATGCGTTAATGATCTTGAGAACGCACGAGTTTACAATGTTGATGATCTTAAGGAGGTTGTTGCTGCTAATAAAGAAGACCGCCTCCGTAAAGCAATGGAAGCTCAGGCGATCATTGTTGAAGAATCAAAGCAATTTGAAGCCTGGCGTGATTCCCTTGAGACTGTTCCAACTATCAAGAAACTGAGGGCATATGCTGAAAGAATAAGAGCTGCAGAGCTAGAGAAATGCTTGTCAAAAATGGGCGATGATATTCCCAAGAAAACTCGGAAGGCTGTGGACGATCTTAGCAGGGGCATTGTCAACAAACTACTCCATGGTCCCATGCAGCACCTAAGGTGCGACGGGAGTGACAGCCGGACGTTGAGCGAGACGCTCGAGAACATGCATGCTCTCAACAGAATGTTCAGCCTGGAGACTGAGATATCTGTGTTGGAACAGAAAATTCGAGCTAAGGTAGAGCAAGCTCAGAAGTGAGCTGTGACAGGCCTCTATTGTGAATAAGAGGAGCATTTTTACCTTCTGTGCCACTATTTTTTGTATAAATATATTATTGGGATTTGATTTCTTGCAAATCTTTCCCTCTTCGATATTACTCTTGATTTTTAACATAGTTTTCCTCTAATTGGCCATTCTGTGTCTCTCTGTATTTCATTTTTGTAAACTTTAATTTGAATAGTAATGTACTACTTGGGAAATGCATATAAAATGGCGTGCTCCGCTTTTGATTGATACAGAAATGCAAACACGAGCAACCGCTGTTGTGTTTTGCTTTTAAAAATATAATCAATTAAGGTTTAAAATAGGAAAGGCAATAATCAAGGGTAAATTGCACGGTTTATAAGAATACAATTAGAGATATTAATTTAGCTCAAATTTAAGTATGACTTTGATAGTTTGAATTAAAAAGTGCGTAAGAAGGATTATGATTGAAGTATTTGATATTTCTCTAATTTGGCTCGAATTTGAGTAATGACTTTGATAATTTGAGTAATGACTTTGATAATTTGAGTTAAAAAGTGGGTAAGAAGGATTATGATTTAAGTATTTGATATAACAAAAACTCGACTCAAATAGCTCAGACTAAGTAGCTTTAGGTCCGAAAGGATGAGAGCGAAGCTCAATAAGTTGGCTGATTAATATTTTTTGGCAAAAACTTGCGTTAGGCACGCTTAAACGATTTAGGCGGGTTTTATTCATACGCAAATAGGTTTACTCATCCCAAATAGGGTTTATTAATCCCCAATATGACTATATTAGATGAGTTTAGCTTGGGTTAATGGATAAAACTCGCATAAACCGTTTAGGGGTGCCTAACCGAGATCTTCCCATATTTTTTTTTGTTTTATCAAAATCATAATTTCAATATCAACTTCTAATATTAAATATTGTTTTTCTTAATAAATTTTAAGAAATCTGTATATTAATAAAAGTAAACCTTAGCCCAAAAAATTTTCCTGCCTAAACGGAGCTTCTCATTTAATATAGAGAAAATAGAGAAATATATCTCAATCTTTCACGAATTAAGAAAATATATTTCCAAGTTTTTATGTTAGTTAATTATATCCCAAAGTATAATTCTATTAGAGAATTTTGTCCTTCTATGGTGACTAAGCAGTTAAGTGTCATGTGGCGCTGATGTGGTATTGACTCAATGTCACATAACACCAAATCAGCGTCATGTGGCAAATAACATCATATTTTCATTTTTAAATAAATTTTAATTTTTAATATATTCTAATTAAATTATAAATGTATTTATTTTTATATTTAAGTTTTTCAATAATATTTTTATTATTTTAATTAAATAATATATATATATATATATATATATATTATTCATAAAAAATATTGTACGAATTATTAAATAATAAAAGTATTGGTTGAAAAATAAAGAAAATAATACATTATTAGTTGAAAAATAAAGAAAAATAACTAAGAAAATAAATATTCTTTTATCTTAACAAAGAAAATAATATATATATTTATATTAAAAAATACATTGATTTTTATAATATCTTTTATGAATAAAATAAATATATATATATAACATTTAATTAAAATAATAAAAATATTATTGAAAAACTAAAATATAAAAAAGAAATACATTTAAAATTTAATTAGAATATATTAAAAAAATAAAATTTTATTTAAAAATGAAAATGCCACGTCATTTGCCACATGGTGCTGATTTGGTGTCATGTGGCATTGAGTCAATACCACATCAGCGCCACATGACACTTAACTGCTAAGTCATCGTAGGAGGAAAAAATTCCCTAACAGATGAATACTTTGGAATATAACTCCCTAACATAAAAACTTGGGAATATATTTCCCTAATTTGTGAAAAATGGGTATATATATGAGTATATATTTCCCTCTTTCCCCTTTAATATATTACATGCGATGATTAGAAAAATGGGAAAATATTAGTTTCATTTTAATTGTATGTGTATCTCAGTTGGATTCAATATAATATTTATTTTATAAGTATAATATATAAATTGTTATTTGCTTATTTTATAATATATATTTTATTTTTAAATTATAAATATTATGTAGGTCCAAAATCAGAGTAGAAATGGTGCACAACAGAAATAATAATGTATTGCACTTATCCAAACTGGTGATTTAGTATCAATTTGGTTTGTCAAAGACTTAGCTTTTAGGTCAAGTATGGATTAGTCAGTTTCAAATTATACTTCAGCACTTAGGTGTTGAGTTTTAAAATACAAAAATTGATAAATAATGAAAGCAATAAACAACTAAGGTTTATAGTGGTTCGGACACAAAAGTCCTATGTCCACTCTTCTGACAAAGTCTGGAAGTCCACTAAGTGTTGGATTACAATAGGATGCTCCCACGATCTATTACTAGCTGGAAGATGTCTTGTCCACCAGTCCACTAGTTCACTCGCCTGGTCCTCTGTCGTCTTTCACTTCGCAGCTTCTTGAAGTGTGGGCACACCACGCAGCCTCTTCGTCACCGGAGTTGAAGTTTTTATAGTTCTTCCCGGAACTTGACAGCTTGCAGCTAAACGCCCGTAAAAATCGAACTACAGAGCATACTTGATTGTCGTGTTCTTTCTTGGAGAGAAAGAACACAAGGATGAACTCAAGAACAAAGAGTTTTGAGTCTCGTGTTCACGAAGGTGACACAAGGAAAACTTGAGTAAAGCCTCTTACTATTTAAGATGGATTTTTCGCAAAGTTTCGGCTTGCTTGAGAAAAAGGGTGTTAGGTCGTTGAATCTCTTGAAGTCTTCGATTATTTATAGACGAAGGTCAAGAGATTGAAAATTGTCCAATCGAAAGTCTCTATTCTTTGGAGCGAACGGCGGTAGGTAGGTTATTTTCCAAAAATCCTTCACTTGTTCCCGCTTTTTCTGACTTTGAGTGTGACTATTCACCTTTTACGTAAGAACGACAGTATAATCAATCCGTGGAATCTAGACTGATCAATTCGAGGAATCAAGACTGAAGTCTTATGTTTCAGACTTTAAAGAATCTCCAATCCTTTAAGTCTGATCTTGTCACTTGTTGGTCCCGGATATCAGGGTATACTTTGGCAGCGGAAAATACGTAAGTTTGTTTCTTGCACTCTGCTGGTTACACAGCTGACTGGGACCTTGTCAGCTGGTAAGTCAACTGGCAACTGAGTATTCAGCTGACTGGCAACTGGCTGGTCAGCTGATGACTCAGGACTTAGCTAATTTTAGAGTCGAGTTTGCACAGTTATAAACTGGTTTCAGTTATACTCCAGCACTTGGGTGCTGGGTTTTAAATCAGTAAGTAAATGCTGAAAGCAGTAAATAACAAGGATATTTTATAGTGGTTCGATCAACTGATCTACGTCCACTCTCCAGTCGAAGCACTGGAAATTCACTAAAGAGAGTAATCCGGTACAAGATATCCTACGATCTATTTCCAGCTGGTAGATGCCTCGTCTACCAGTTCACTGGATCAACCGCTCCCGGTCCTTGTCCTTCTTCAACTCTTGTCAGCTGGATGGAGTGCGAGCACATCACTTCAACCTCCACCGGTACCACTGACGACGTGGGTGTTTAGTTCTCCCAAGAACTTGACTCTTGCTGGCGGCAAAACTGCCCGTAATAACTCTGGAGTTGGCTGGCTCAAGAGCTGCTATGTTCTTCCTCGGAATGAGAAAGAACACCAAATGAGATCAATAACTCACAAGCTAGAAGCTTGGAGTCTCGTGTTTGAATAAATCAACACACGGATAAGCTTTAAGAAAAGCCTCGAAAGACTGCTTGTTCGCTGATATGAATGCGTTTGAGCTTTCGGTAGGTCAAGAGTGTTAAGAGTGGGCAAGTGTATTGAATGCTGTTGGATCTCACGTATTTATAGACGTGAGATTCAGATTCAAATACTAGCCGTTTGGACACATCCGGAAAAGTCTCTGTCCTCGCATGTCCTTCTGCAGGCGGCAGGTAGGAATTTCCGGAAAGCGCCATACCTTTGGTCGCTTTATCTGACACAGATCTCTTTGTGTCAGAACGACTCTATTCGTCAGTACGAGGAATCGGAACTGGTAGTCTTGAACTGATAGACTTTAAGGTATCCTCCTTAAAGTCATACTCTGTCAGTTACTTCCTCAGACGAATCTTCTTTTTGTCTCTAAGTCTTCGGGAGAGCGAATCTTCAATTCTGCTGATAACCTCCGACTGGTAGATCATACTGGTGATCTTGTGCTGGCAGTCTCTGCTGGTGACTTTCCTTAGCACAATCAAGGTCTACCAATTCGTCTGATGTTATCTCTTGGAATCTCCCGTGACTGGTGGCTTCACCGCTGGTGAATAGTGTCAGCCAGAACACATATTCTGCTGGTAAGATCTCTCAGCCTCCTGCTGGTGAAATCTTCCCAACTGGTGAATAGTGACCAGTCAATAGCTCAACTCTATGCTGATGAACAGTGTCAGCATGAGTCTTCGTCAGCCGCTTGCTGGTGAGACTTCTCTCAACTGGTAAGCACATCTCATGCTGGTGAACAGTAGCCAGCATGAGTCTTGATCAGCTGCGACTTACAACTCAAAATACCTATACAGGACTTTACATTTGAAACTAGAGCTATTCTAGAGACAAACTGACGCTGGTTGGACTTAGGATTTGATCCACCAAAACACCAAACTAGAATCTAAGCAAGTATCTACTGGGGAAGGGAAACTTAGCCAAATTTCCCAACATCACTACCATTCCTTAGACAATTCTCTTTGTCTCTATGCGCGGGGATTGAAACTTGAGATTCCATGCTTATGTCGTCAGTCTAGCAAGTCCATGCATGTTAACGTCGCTAGTTTAAACGTTGATCCCATGCGTGACAAGTTTGATGTTCTGAGACTAGTGAGTTCCAGAATGGTCAGTTCCAATATTTATGTAGTCCCAAATTTGTCAGTTCCAGACGGATCAGTCCCATACCGATCTTTTAGTCTGTCTGAGTCTTTGCACATCCACAGACTAATCTATGAGTCTGTTCTTCGATCAGCTCCAATTACAATTCGGTTAAAAGACCTTACAGGACTTTACATTTAAAATCAAACTGGGGCTAATCTAGAGACTTAGACTGATTTTGTCTTTGACCCACCAAAACAAAATAAAAGGATTAAGAATATTTCTAACATCAATTTTCCTAAAAATTTCCCCCTTTTTGGTGTGGTCAAAGCCATCATTCAACACCTATCTAAGTTGGTAAATGAGGAGCGACTGATTTCGAGTTTTTACAAGGATAGACTTATCAAACTACAAACTCATGGAAATCACGTCCTTAGACTGAGCCTGCTCTACTTAAGATCTTCCTCCTCAAACTTGGAGAGATATTGCTCGATAGAAAATTTCAAAGTAAGAACAGAGCAAAAATAATAAGTAACAGAGCGAAAGATTCAAAACATTTGTGAGAATACTCACAATCATGCTGATTATACTGGATTATGTAACTTTAGCAGAATAATGACTCTTTTTTGGACGAAAAGTTTTTATTATCAACAAGTCAATTTTTTCGAATAAAGATGTTTTCATTACACGTACAAGGAAAAAACTTACTGAGAGAGTCTATACAATTAGAGCATTACAACAAAAAGATGAACCAAGTTACAGTAAGGAAGCCAGATTTAGCATTGAAAAATGAGAAGAAGAGAAATACATCATTTGGACCCGGAGGAGCCAACTGCAAATTGGCAATATCTTCAAGAGAAGAGGTGGTAGGGATAACACAACACATAATACAACACAATGTAATGCTAGTATATCAGATCCTCAACATAAAGGTTCAGCATTCAAAAACAAAAGTAAACAAGTGTGTGCTTGTGTTTGCCTACAGCGCAAGTGTACGCATCCAGGTAATAAGGGAACAAATGTTCCCACGAGATCGTCTCCACAGTGAGTTGAGCGAATTAAAATTGTTTTTAATTCAAAAGTTGTATACCTGGTTTGGAGCGGAGCTTGAGTTAGTCGCTTAACGGAGGATTAGCTCCTAACCCCTTGTTTCTTTCCCTCGTATACTCGGTCAGTAGAGATAGGAAAAAGATAGATAGACTATATCCTATAACTCTACCATATGCTTCCTAAAGTCTTCCCTAAGGTTGCTTTAGGGCGAGGAAGGCTTGGGGGATGGGTATCCAACAAGCCTGACCGAGTAAGGTCTTTCTCTCCCGGGTGAGCCCCCTCTCGTAGCACCTAAAAGCGTAGAGAGAAGGGGGCGAACACCAAAGAGAAAGCATGGAACCAGCCCCCGAATTAGGCTCTTAGCCTAGATTCGATAGGGGCTGTACCGTAGCAGAGGGGAGGGGTTTGGGGAGGGGAGATTTTCTCCCTTCCGCCGTATTTCACCCTTTCTCGTCCTACGAGAAACTTCCATAACTCAAGGGGGGCCGCAAACAAACCAGGCATACATACCGGTATGGAGCCATCGTCGCTTTCATCAGCGTAGAGATAGGATACTTCTAACGAAGCTGTCTCTATCTCCGGTAAAGGGACAGGCTTCGGGTTTTAGCTCACACCTGTATATACCAATCACGGCCTTCTTGTCTCTCTGCATTGACTACCCATTCGTTGCCACTTACAGCTAACCCGAACTAACCGATGGTCGTGGGGCTTACAGAGAGGTTCTGTGATCACTTAAGGAATTACGGAAAGTGGGAAAATGTATCCTAAAAAGTCTTGTTTTTCTTGCTTTTCGGACTAATACTAGGGAAGAATAGGGACTTCCCTTCCCTCGAATCTAGGCTCATAGCCTAATTCGATAAGGGAAGGACTGATTGATACTCCTTTACTTTAGCTCTTCTTCTCTTAATACAAGAAGCAGCTTTAACTACAACATCTATTAGCTCCCTGACCAGAGACTTAATCCCGCAGGAGAACTTCTCATAACGAGGGCTTCCTCTGCTCTGATTCACCTCCCGGTATACCTGGTTTGGAGCGGAGCTTGAGTTAGTCGTTTACTAACCTACTAACCACAATAACAAACAATATAATGAATGAACTCGCAAAACAGTTAGCATGAATTCACTCAAGTAACTATAACAAACACACAACAATTGTTAGGAACTAAGTTTTAGTCCCCTCCTTAATTTGATGTTTTGATATGTCAAAACTTACGTTAGCACTAAGTTTCTAGAGTTATATAATGTAATCCATGTATAGGATTATTTAAGTTGTAATAGAACGTAAGTTGTTGGCCCCCGATCAGAGTGTTTATATATATATGCAGCGGAAGTATTAAAAATGTCTTGCACTTATCTTGCCAAGGTCACGACTTAGCAAGTGTTTATCAAGTGTGTTTAAGCTCAGATATTCGTTAAGTTAATTTCAGGTTATACCTCAACACTTGATGTGTTGGGTTTCAAATATGCGCACACACAAAATAACTAAATAAAATAGTAAAAGAACACAAGGTTTATAGTGGTTCGAACAATTGTTCTACGTCCACACTTTAGTCCATTGACTGAAAATTCACTAATCGATTGATTACAAGGTCAGACTTGATCTCTAACGTTGAACAGCTCCTCCGTCTGGTCAAAGTGCACCTTCAAGCACCTCGGTCTTCAATCTTCACCTTGTCGCTCCGTAGAGTGAAGAGTAACCTCCCTTCTCCGTGGACGTCGATTATTGGGAGTTTTATAGTTCTTCCCAGAACATATCCTTGTGTTGGTGATTGCCCGTGATATCACTCTTGCACAGCAAGGTGACTGCTACATTCTTTCTAAGAATAGAAGGAATCCCAATATTAACCTTAGAAGTTATACTTCAGAGGTCTCGAGCTTTAAGGAAGAAAGCTTGTGGGAAAGCTTCAATCAAGTACAAGAGTTTTGAATCCTCTCTTTTTGTTTCTCTGTAGAATGGAATTTCGCGAACCTTTGAATCATTTTTGGATGACACCTATTTATAGGTGAAGATTCAAACGGCTGCTTGAATCTTATCCGTTACACTCAAAGGGATTAATCGCCAATCTATGTTCTTCCTTCTTCTGCAGCGCTCAGGGACTCTTTAAGTCTTCTTCGTCTCTGATTGGCATAGCTCCTATTTGTAGACGTCTTTGTTAGAACGGATCTTTTAGTTTGAACTTGAAACCTCTGTTGTGATTGTTGATTGTTCTATTCTCTGATTCATCAGGTTTCCTTGTGATCCAGATCCTTCTAATTTACGATTTGTATTTTTTTCTTGATTGCTGTTAAGTGTTTGCTGGCGATCGGCACACCGCTGACATCTCAACAGGCTTGCTAAGACTTCGCATCATGCTTGCGTTACTTCTTCAGCATTCTCTTGAGTGCGTTCAGCATTCCTCCGTGTTTGCTGGCTTTTACTAGCTTCTTCAGCAATCTTCAGCTATCATCAAGTCTGTTGATTCCTTCAGCATTTTTTATTATTCTTTTCTAGTTCTATTACAACTCGAGTATATATGACCTATACATCACTTTTACATTTTGACTGAATACTAAGTTGCTAGAAACTAGATCGGCTTGAGCTTTGATACACCAAAACATAATAAACATATATTGACAACCAAGGGGTTTTAATATTTCTAAAAATATTCCTAACAATTTCCCCCTTTTTGGTGCGATCAAAGTCTCAATCCAGAGGTTTAATACTAACTGATCATGGGAAAGCTGATTACTGAGATTGCAAGGTTTTCCTATCAAGTCTATTCTCGTAATCTCAACTCCCTTAGACTCAGTATGGCTCCTAAATGTTCCCCCTCAAAATATCAGGGGTATTGCTCGATTATATATTTTTGCTTCATGTAAATGGCTTCCAAATCATTTATCAGATAAGCAAGTAGCACATTCACACACACACATATCAAGCAATCATATAGGACACACACATCATCAATCCATGCAGTTTGCTGATTACACTGAGTGTGTAATTTCAGCTAGTTCAATTGAATCAGTGTTGGACAATAAGATGTTGTCTTCAACCTGGGTTAGTTTCCATTAAAAATATCTTGTCATGAAGTACAGGAAACAAATAACCAAATAAAAAACATTTTGTTTTTCGGCTAGAAGACTTATAAAATTTAGAGAGATTACTTTTTGGTCGTCGAAGAGTCTGAATCATCAGCATTTGTGGTACCTGAAAAACCGGCGGTGGTCTTCTTCACATTCTTGAGAGTCTCAAACGTTACCTTCATGAAGTTGTCTAGTACGACCTCTCTCTCTTTTCTTCTGATTCTCTCCTTCTCTTCGGTCCTTCTTTGTTCTTCTCTCTCTTCTTCCTCTTGTTGTCTTCTTCTTGGTTTGAGGCACCGAATCCTGTCTTCCTGTTCCTTTATTCTCTCTGCCTCCTCTGCTAACCTCTTCTCTTCCCCCTCTTTGATCGCAAAAAAAGGTTTGTGGAGAAGGTCTCAAAATTGTCCTGCATAATAGTGTGCAGTTCTTCCTTTGCCTCGATCACCTTATTTTTGACCTCCGTTCGCACAATTGGCACAATTTTCTTTTCAATGCTTTGTCCTACCATTGGATGTATGAACTGCTAGAGGTCCCTCTGATAAATGCAGGAGCTCAAGGGCTCAATTGACATGACTTGGGGTTCCTTTGATAGCACAATCTGATTCTGGGTAGTAGGCTTGGTGGCAGTGGTGGCCAGTGCTTGAGACGAAGTGGATGATAGATCAGTATTGACTGTTGTGGCAGGTTTAGTCTCCCAAAATCTTTCTTCTTCAGCAGTGATGGGAGAAGAAGGCCTAACGCTATCCATTTTGGATGACTTGTTTTCTAGAAGTGAGGATGCGCTCCTTGAACTCCAACATCTTCCTCCGATCCTCTTCTCTCTTTCGTGCGGCTTCTTCTTCTGCTATCTTGGTTTTCAACTCAGCGGCAACGGCCATCTATCTTCTTGTTGCTGGGGATTTGAAGTGTTGAGTGAATGGTGGAGAATCTTCAGCAGCGTACTCGGATGGTGGCAATGAGCGATCTCCTGTGAGTGCTCTGTGTGCCTTAATTTTCTGCAGTCTAGCTGCAACCTGCTTCTCTGTGTACTGCCTCTTGGATGTCTGATCCATCCAGCCGTCTGCCCATTCCTCTTCACTTTTCTAGTAGTTAAGACCCATCCTCGCCATCATAATCGCTCGGTCTTCATAGTGTAGTTTGTGAGTGGCATAGTCGAAAAACCTCCACCGCTAGAACTCTATTCTCATCCATTCAAGATCTGAAGACTCGCCCAGTAATTCTGCAGGATATGTGTTCTCAACCTCGGCAGCAACTTGAGCTTCAATAAAGATACAAATATCTTTTTCCCATAAGATGAGATCATCATTCTTCTCATCTCTCATGGTGACAAAAGGACACCACTTATCAATCCTCTTTGCTTTGAATTTCTTGTCAGGTAGTCCTTCCATGGGCACTCTCAGTGTTTCACCTCTAAACATGGTTTCACCATCTACCAGCAGCACACTCCCTTTGGCAGCCCCAGTGTTTCCTGTATTCTCCTCATCATCAGAACTAGGGATGCCACTAAATGATATACTTGACACTTTGGGAGAGGTAGGAATTGGAATGTGTTTATGCCATAGTGACTCAATTGTGCTTTCAAACACGGAGGTAGTATCTGCTTCAGAATTCCATCCTGGAATGGTAGATGGATCTATTCCCAATGCGCGTAGATAATGCTCATTTCATGCTCACACGCTTGCAGTAAGATTTGCTTGCAATCTTGCTCGGGCTTCAGTATCCAAGGAGGTAGTGGCTTCTTCTTCCATTGGGATTTCTTTAGCAATGCTCTCATCAGTCGCTATGTGTTTTGCTGTAATGATGGCTTGTTGAACACCTTCTTGTTTAGCTACCTCGGGTTTTGCTGTACCGTCAACTATTGTCATTTCAAGATCAGCATTCTCCTCATCTGCTACCTTGTCTTCCATTTCGGTAAATGGGATTTGGTTCCCTTCCTTCACCAAATCGTATTTTGCCAAAATCGTAACAACCTGGCTTTCTCCTTGCGCGGCCAGTTGTTTCTCCTCAGTTCCTCTTTCAACTACAGAACTGCTTCCTCCTTGCGCAGTAGTCTGTGACAAAACTTTTTCAACATTGACCTCATCACTTACACTTCCCCCTTGAGTGGTGGCGGGCTGAATGGTCAGGGTAGCAGAACTCGTTTCCCCTTGCGCAGGAGTCTGTATCTTCCATGATTCCATGAGTGCTTCTCTCATCTGCCATTTGTCAAATTCGGCATCGGACATGGCATCCGGATTCACAATCTTTTCTTCAACATTTCTAACCTTGGTTTTTATTTTTGCAGTTTGTGCCTTCTCAACGTCCCTTTTGGTTATGCGTCAATATTTCTCACCAGCTTGAATCTTGGCATTGCGCTCGGCATAGCTAGTTATGACTTGCTCGTACTGAGCATCCCTTTGCTCAAGAGTCATTTGCAGCTTGGCTTAATCAAATGCCTTCTGCTCGCATGCCCTTTTCAGAGCTTTCTCCTGTCGTCTCTTCTTCCGCAACTCTTCCTCATCGGAGAATTCAAGCCTTCTCTTTGCATCCTTGAAGGCTGGCTCAATGGGCTCTGCCTCACTCTCCTTGATGACATCGGGAAGTGGTAGAGACATGTCTACCACTGGCATTGTGACCCTTACGGTTGTTCCTTTAAAGCAGTCATGATTTTCCTTCTTCTTGACTTGCTCCTCATCACTTGCTAGCTTGCTCCTTTGCTGCTGAGGGCTTCTCTGCGTGCGCCTCTTCTTGGCAATAGTTGGCACAGGGGGTTGTCCGGATTCCAGCTGTGTGATGTTGACTAAGCTTTCATATTCTTTAAACAGGGCACCCTATTCTGCTTTCCTTTTCACTTCTGCTATTTCCTCCTCAGTCAATAGAATCGTTGTCTGCAAGACGACATTTCCCTGGTAGTGTTCTTCATCAGATACTGGTTCTTCGGGGCCGACATTACTCTTTCCTTTTGGAATCAGTGGTTCCTTGTAATTATTCGGCGGTTGTTGTTTTTTGGTTAGCGGTATGTAGTCGGAATGCAACAAATCTTCACCACAACAACGCTTACCCTCTGGTATGATTCCTTCAAGAAAATGACTGATCTTGAGCCATCCCACATCCTGGGTGAATGTATGATCCGTCTTGATGTTCTTGTTCTTGTACACATGCGCTAGCCACTTGGTGTGGATGAACTGTGCCCAATTCCCTCGGACTTGATCTTCAATCGCCATCATAACAACAAACTTCTTCGCACTGAGTTCTGAAAGTGAATCAATCTCGCATACAAACATACTTATCACAATCTGTGCTAGGCTCTTCATTGGTTCTTCAAGTGATCTCAGGGGTGCGGCCACCTTCGATGGGTCTTTGAAGGTGTCAGTTTTCCACCTTAGCCATCGCTTCTGCGTCTCGGCTTTGTAATTAACCTTGTAGTTGGCTACATCCTCTCCGTCTGCTCGCAGTCCATACTTCTGCACTAATAATTCTGGACTCACAACAATCATCGTGCCCAAAACACTTGTAGTGAAAAACTTTTCACTCTTATCAATCACTGCGCGGGCAAAAAATTCTACAACTATGTGCGGCCGGAATTTTATAGGTTCTGCAAAAATATATTTCAGAAGATTTTCGCGGTCGATTTTGCCTATGAGTTTGTCACAGTAATGCTTCCTGAACAACGATTTGTATAGTATCTTGTCTTTCTTCACTTGAGCCGCCCTCTTTTGTTCGTAAGTGAGTTCACCAGGTGCCTTACCATGACTAATGAAAACCAAACGATAGTAGGAGATTGACTCATCAATGTGCTCCTTCTTGAAAATTCCTGTGAACGTGGGTTGGAATTGTTCAGGTCTGCGGGGGGACTGGCACGATTGGAGGATTCTGCCATTGATGTTTCTTCTGAAAACTTAAAAAATATAGAGTAGAAGAAATTTCAAAATCAGAAGTATCGGGAGTACTAGGGTTAAGAATTTCCAAACCAAACTTCCTTTTTACGATCGCTTGTAACCGGCTTCTTCTGTGAGTGGTTGGATCTCTTCTTCTGATCTGGATAAATCAATGGTTGGGGAAATGGTGACGGTTCGCCTTACGTCCCACAAAGCTAGAAACTTGTGCGTGGCCGACGTGTCCTTTGGTTACTCGTCGCCACCCTGAGCTAGAGTCGTCCTTTCAATCTATGTGGACTCTGCTTCTTCTCCATCGTTTAGATAATCCCGCCTTTTGAGAGATTTGAAATGATTATCTCTCCTTTGTTTGCTGGTGATCGTGCAGAAATGCATTCGCTGAGAGTAGTACGTCCAGCAATTTGAAAGGCCTATGCTGAGAGCTTGGACTCAACATTCGATTATCTGATATACCCCTTAATTTCTGAATACTTTAGATCACATAGTTTGCTGAGAGCTTGGACTCAAAATTCGATTATATGATCCTTCTGTTATCTTAGCATTCCTTAAACCTTCTTTGTATATTTGCTGAGAGCTTGGACTCAGCATTCGACTTGATCCTTGAAGGTTTTTTTATTCCGTAGACAATGGTCATCTACTGAGAGCTTGGACTCAAAAACCAATAAGAGTATGCTAAGATACTTTGCTTAGCTATCTACAGATATCTGCTGAGAGCTATGGCTCAGTAGCCTCCGGGGTTCTACTGAGAGTTTGGACTCAGTATACATAATAGACTCTTAATAAAGCTTAATCTTTGGTAGATCAGAAAGTCTCTTTATTAAGAGCTTGGATCAGTAAGTTTCCTTCCGGGTTTGGTTTGTTATCGCCGAATAGAGCAATCAATATCAAATTTCTGAGAGCTTGGACTCAACATTCACCAGATATCTGCTGAAAGCTTGGATTCAACAGTAATTCTAGATTCTTTAGATTCCTTGAATCTTTTAAGTTCAAGAGTCTATACTGAGAGCTCAAACTCAGTAATCATCGGGGATCTGCTGAGAGCTTGGAACTCAGCATTCAACAGAGAATGGTTTGCTTGAAAAATATTCTTGATTTGCGGCAATGTCTTATTGGCTGAGAGATGCATCTTTTCACTTCATATCCTTTCTTGGATTTGAGAGAAATCTCTCTCTCTATATATATATATATATATATCAGCCTATGGACCAGCCAGCATATAGTTGGACAGGAAGTCCAAGGTTAGCAGATCTCACCATTCGCTCAGCTCGGAGCTGGTGTCCACACTTTCCATCAGCACTAGATGTCGTACATATATCCCTACCTTTCGTAGGATGGGTAACATCTGCATCATCTACTGGCTTACCAGGCTTCAAATGCCAAGTAGACACATTCGGGTTGCATCTACTCCACTCGCAAGCCTTTCTTCCATCTCCTCTTCGTTTCCATTTTCTAGCTTTTGCAACCCTGGAAGAAGAGATGAGGATGAAATAGTATGGGATCCCCTACCCATAGGAATTCCCAAACCCTTGTGACTAAGGAATATTCATCCTCAGACCCATCTGACAAGCTTATATTTCTCCAATAAGAAAGCTATCATGGCCTGACGAAATGAATCGCCTATCTCCATTCGGTTCTAAAATCAGAAAGCTCATTGTCAAAGGTGAACCGAGAATCGAGAGAATCTTCTTAGATATGATCTCTGTGAATATTTTGATTCTTCCTCTCAATTTAGAGACTTCCAAGTCATGTTGCTCGAACCTATTCTGAAGGTATTTTGGTATGGAAGAAAAGGATTTCATCTTGATTTTTCTTGAGCAACAAGGTTTAATCGAAGGGGATGAAAGACATGAGATGGTTCTAGGTTTCAAAGATTTTGGATATGAATTTCCTAAGCAGAATAACCTCGCCTTAAATAGACGTGCCCGCCCTAGAGATTTGTTCAACCAATCACTTCTTTTGACATGGGAATCGACGGTTTCGGAATGACTTTCCACGTGGCCATTCGAGATGCTATTTTTAGAACTGAATCGTCTCGAGCCTATAACAAATCTTCGGTAGTGATAGCAATCTCAATCATCGCTTCGTCATTGATGATGATCTTAATTGATACGTCAGTTGAGTATCCCAATATTTATTCCCTTATTCTGATCAATTTCCCATAATTGATTCAACAATTATCTCCAAATGCTGAGAGCCGGGACTCAACATTCTTCTTATTTAGTCTGCTGGAATCAATATTCTTTAGATGTTGATCGTCAAGATTGTTGAGAGCTGGGACAAAGCAATCTTGCTTAAACTCTGAAGAGCGTGAGCTTGGACACACTTCCGCATCATCTCCAAGAAATCAAAATAATTTCTGAATTCCAATAAATCCAAGAACTCCAAATAACCTTAGAGAGTTCAATAATTTGAAGAAATCCAAGAACAAAATGAGAGCTGGGACATAGACTGAGCTTTAGACAAAGCTCTTTAAATATGCCTTCTGCTAGAGGATTGGTGAAGATGTCTGCTAGCTGATCTTCTGTCCTGATATAATCCACGGAGATATCATTTTTCTCAACATGGTCTCGTATGAAGTGATGTCTGATATCAATGTGCTTCATCCTTGAATGATGTATTGGATTCTTTGTAATGCACATTGTACTGCTGTTGCCGCATTACATAGGAGCACAACCAGTGCTGACTTCATAGTCTTGAAGTTGTTGTTTGATCCACAGCACCTGTGTATAACAACTTGCAGCAGCCACATATCCAGCTTCTGTTGTGGATGTTGCCACGAAGTATTGCTTCTTGCTGAACCAGCTTATCAGCTTTTGACCAAGGAATTGGCATGTCCCACTTGTACTTTTTCGATCAATTTGACATCCTCCGAAGTTCGAGTCTGAATATCCAACAACTATGAGATCATCTGCTCTAGGATACCAAATTCCTAAAGATTCCGTTCCTTTCAGATATCTGACAATTCTTCGTGCATACTTCATGTGCGATTTCTTTGGATTTGATTGATATTTAGCACATATTCTTATAACATACGAGATGTCAGGTCTACTGATCGTTAGATATAATAGAGAACCAATAATACCATTGTATGCTGTGGGATCCACGGATTTTCCTTCTTCGTCCATTAATATTTGGCATGCTATGCTCATGGGAATCTGCATTGTCTTCGTCTTTTTCGGACAGAATTTGCTGATGAGATATTTTGTATACTTCTTCTGGTGAATGAAGATCCCATCACTGGATTGCTGAACTTGCAAACCTAGGAAAATATGACATCTTTCCCATCATACTCATCTGAAAGTTAGTCTGCATAAGCTGAGCAAACTTTTCACATAGGGTTAGAGTCTTAGATCCAAAAATGATATCATCCACATAAATTTGGACGAGTAGTATATCTTCAACATCCTTGATCAAGAAGAGTGTCATGTCGATCTTTCCTTTCCGGAATCCATTCTTCAGTGGAAACTGTGACAATGTCTTGTACCAGGCTCTTGGGGATTTCTTCAGACCATAGACAGCTTTCCTCAATCTATACACTTTGTTTCCACGTTCAAATCCTGGAGGTTGTGTAGGGTTTTCCCGTGAACCGAATCACCAAAACCAAACTGAACCGGATCGATCTATAGATATTGCTCATAATTAAATATTCTCAAAACCCTAGCATGCTCCTATGAATTTAATACGAAGAATCGTGGATCGAGAGATTTACCGAAACTCCGTAGTGTCTGTACCGATCTTTTGCGTTTGAATTCCAAAATCCAATTCAACCACGCAATTCGAATTGTCTGCGGAAACAAAAATTAGCAATCTAATTTCAAAACAAATTCAAAATAAAGAAATAGAGAAAGAAGAAGTTTTGTTCTCCAGATCAGGTCTTCAGATCTGTGTCCCGGTGCTGTTCAGATCTACTACTGGTGAGGACTCCGTAGATCTGTAATCTGAGCAGGACCAGAATCGAAATTCTCCTCCTTTGAACTCCCAAAATCGGCGCCCCTCTGCTCTCTCTCTAGGGTTTGTGTTTCAACTGTGTTATAACTTATTAGAGAGAGCTGTCTATTTATAGACCTAGGGTTGGAAACCCTAATGGGCCATTTTGGGCTCAATTCAGCACACTTGTTGGGCCAGACCTGGGACCTAATGCAAATAATAAAGTGGGCCTATAAATTAATTAATTCCCATGTCCACAACCCAGGACACAATTAATTAATTAATATTAATTCTTTTTCACCACAGAATTAATACTGACCTACCCCTTTATTACCACGTTGTGAGAACGGGTTGCATTAATTGAGAATCCCCATATTTAAGGTTACCGGACATTCATTAATTAATCGGAGCCTCTGACAAGCTCTAACTACAATTAATTAATATCTTATTATTCCTGAGTAGTACCACTCAAACCTTATCACTCATGCCTGAACTTAATCAGCCTGCAGGACTTTGACACGATGAATGTTATTGAGCTCCTCAGGGAATGTCCTCATCCTATTACTCGGATATGGTTACCTAAGTTCAGTCTCAGGCGGTACTACACGAACTGCTGTTACCCAAGATGCGGATATACGAGCGCGCTGTATTGGCTCTCCACCATGGCAAGTCAAAGCAACAGTCAACCCGTGCAAACCCCAAAACCTTCGTTAGGGTTTGGACTCAATCAATATAACGAGATCTTTTATTCGCTGATGTCAGACAGATGAATATATCTCACTGCGGTCCATCAATACGCCACCTCTGCGTATCAGCATGTCAAGTAACCAAGATAGACTACTTATTCCGACAATGCCGCAGCCATCCGGACAGACGTATCCTCATACGCTGTCTCGGCTGTGATTATGTTTATGTCTCACTAGGTCAAGTGATCATACTGTCTTCTGCGATCTACAACACGCCGTATGATCGTCCCTATCGGTGAGACAAGAGGATACCATTGTTTATACATGTACGATTGTTAACAGATAGGAGAAATAAATCATTGTATACACATAGTAATAAATGCTTTCAGTATACAAAACCCATCAGGTTGCTCCACGTAGACTTCCTCCTTTAATTCACCATTCAGGAATGCACTCTTGACGTCCATCTGGAAAATAGTGAAACCATAATGAGAAGCATATTCTAGGAATAACCTAATTGTTTCCAACCGAGCTACTGGAGCAAACATTTCATCGAAGTCTATTCCTTTGCACCGCGCATATCCTATAGCAACGAGTCATGCTTTGTTACGAACAATGAGCCCATTTTCGTCGCATTTGTTCTTGAACACCCATTTGGTTCCTATTACTGATTGATGTGTCTGTCGATCGACGAGTTCCCATACGTGATTCCATGTGAGCTCTGACAGTTCTTCCTGCATTACGTTGAACCAATAAGCTAATTTAGGTGCATCTGCTACTTTGGTAGGCTCCTCTTGAGATATAAAGCAGGCTAACATGGCGTTGTGTCTGGTCCGGATTGGATCTGCAAGATCTCCTAGTATCGCTTCAGAAGGATGATCTCTGAGTAGCCACTTCGGTCTTTGTAGTTCCTCGACTGGAATGGCTTGACTGCTAGACGTTCCAATATGACTTTTGGAAACTGGAACATCAACAAGTTGTAAGTTGTTCAAACTGTCTACTATGCTTGTTGGGTTGACTTCTGCCAAAAGATTGTCTTCTTGTGTATCGTCAGCTGAATTTGAATTTGCTGGTGTAGTACTCTTGTCTTCAGCGGTCTGCTCCTTCTTGGGGATTCTCAGCAACATCTTTATTTTGCTGATTGACTTCTCCTTCTTGACTTCCCCCTTGACATGTGAGTTTCCTTGAGAGAATTTAGGGTGGCCTCAGCATTACCAGTTGCATCACCGACCAACTCGGCTTCTTGCTGATCAGCCAAAGTTTCCAGAGCTTATGCAGATTCAGTCATCAACCTAGTCGGATCAATTGGTTGAGCTTCGGAAGTATTTGAGCCTGATTGACCAATAACATTATCATTTTTGTGAATCACATCTTTTTGATCTCTCACAGTCCTGCGCACTAAAGTAGCTTCATAAAAAATAACATTGCAAGTTATTTCCACAAGCTTGGTAGTCTTGTTAAGTGCTCTATATCCCTTGTGATATGGATGTCCATATCCGAGGAACACTCCTTCATCATCTTTGGGAGAGAAAGTACTTAACTTTGACTTCCCATTATTAGGGATATAACATGATGAACCGAAAGCACGTAGATGAGCTAAAGAAGGCTTACGACCATGATATATGTCATAGGGTGTCTTGTTAAATCTGATATTCAGGCTACTTTGGTTCTGTGTATAACAAGCATTCATAACGGCTTCTCCCCAATATCTTTGTCCTAGATCTGTATCGGCTAGCATTGTTTGCACGGCCTCTTTAAGAGTCCTGTTCCTCCTTTCTACCAGAGCGTTCTGGTGAGGTGTTCTTGCAGTGGACCTTTCATGTCCTATCCTAGCATCGGTGCAGAAATCCATTAATGCTCTGTTACAGAATTCGATGCCATTGTCAGATCTTATCTTTTTTACCGTGAGCTCTTTGTCATTTTGTACTCAAAGTATCAACTCCGGTAGGACTATCTTGACTTCATCTTTAATCTTCAAGAGCCTAACCCATGTATACCTAGAAAAATCATCAACAACAACTAACATATAGTATTTGTTACCTATAGTGGGTGGGGTTACAGGGCCAAATAGATCCATGTGCAGTAGCTTAAGGATTCTATTTGATGTGGCCTTTTCTGGGTTGGATTTGAAGGACGTCTTTTCTTATTTACCTTGTTGACAAGCTCTGCAAATTCCTTTCTTCTTGAAAGTTTCTTTGGGCAGTCCAACAACAATGTTATTTTTGGCAATATAATTGATAGTTTAAAAATTTGTGTGTGTTAGCCTTTTGTGCCATAACCAGTTGGTTTGTTCTTTGTTGAACGCGATGAAGCATGAAGCTTGCTGACCACTTTCCCAATCCACAATTTAGAGTCCACCCTTTCTGACTCCTCTAAGCTTTACTTTTCCAGTGGTTCTGTTAGCAATTTCACAACCTGTATCAAAGAAGGAAATAATATAGCCATTTTCACTTAGCTGGCTGATGCTTAGTAGGTTGTGCTTGAGACTGTCGACCAGGGCCACATTAATGATGCGCATTCCATTTTGCTCGATGCACCCTCTCCCGATTACTCTAGCTTTTGAGTTGTCACCAAAGGAGACCGAAGGTCCTGTAATCCTCTGAAGATCTGTGAATATGTCTTCATCTCCTATCATGTGACCTGAGCATCCACTGTCTAGGATCCATTCTTTTAGTTTTTTTTAGGTTCTTCTTCCTGGACCCTATTCCTGCAAAACAAAGAAGTTATATTTTTTGTATCCGATCAATTACGGGTCCTGCATGATTAGTTTTCTGGATCATTCCTTTGGGAATCCATGCCTTTTTTATTTTGACATTTCTTTTGTCATCACGTTTTAGTACCCTTCCTTGCCTATAAAAGTAATACTTTGAATCAGTATATAAGTGTGTAGTAGTGTGTCGAGCCTTCACAGTCTTTTGAAAGTGTGTTGTACTTGACTCTGGCCTCAAGTAGGTGTTCCTTCTACATGGTCTATATGCTGGCTTCCCTGCAATCTCAGCAGATTGCTTAGCCTTGCTAGGGTTCGTATGAGCCTTCCTAGCATATGGAACAGTCTGACTGGCTACATAATTTCACTTTGCTGGCCTTTTCTCAGCAGACTTGTAGTTTAGTCTTTGCTGAGCAGTCAGCTGAGGGATGTTAGTTTGCCAACATTTCTGCTGAGCAATTTTAGCTAACTTTAAATTTTCCCTCTTTTATTTCCTACCAGATTGCTAATCCTTGCCAGTAGCTGGGACAAAAATGATTTTCTTTGATTTACTAGATTCAGCATTGCTGGATTCTTCTTTCTTAAAACCCAATTCAGCAAAGTTTTCAAACTCCTTTGAACACTCAAAATTTCCTCTAAATCTCTCGTACTTTTTGAAAATTTACATTAACAAGAATTTCGCACGGAATTTTTGTTTTTCAAAATTTCATTCTCCTTCTTTAAGCTATCAAAATTTCTAATGAGTTAGGAGAAATCAATTTTGAGTTTTAAAAGTTCCTCGTCTGCTGACCTAGATTTCTCAATCTCAAAGGTCAAAGTATAAAGCTGAGATTTTAGCGAGGAGTTTTCTTGTATCAATGCATCTTTTAAAGCATGAAACTTTGAAAATTCTTTTAAAAGTAGTTCTACAGTTATATCTGCCAATTCTGAGAAACATGAATCAACAATATCATGCAAGTTATATGACGTAGATGTAGCAGACATAGTAGAGTTTGTTACCTGATTTCTTGTGGCAACTAAAGCTGACTCGGTCATTTGCTCTTCATTGTCATCAGCATCTTCATTGATGCGGGCATGAATACCATGAGGACATCCTCTTCATCTTCAGATGAGTATCCTTCGTCATCATGATTTGGGATGTCTGGTATTTCTGTCTTGGTCAGTAGAGCTTTTGCAACGGCCTTTGATGCTCGTCTTTTAAACAACTTTCTTAATCTCTCTCTTTCATCAGGATCCACTCGAGGACATTCAAACTTTAAATGATCTGGCGATTTTCATTCATAGCATGTTCTCGGAATCCTTCTTGCTGTTTCGCTATCTGGTGGTTTGCTTTGTTGAGATTCTTCCTTCTTCCCTTTAGCCTTCAACAACAGCTTCTGAAGTCTGTTCATCTACTCTTCCAGTTCGCTGATTGAACATTCCTTCTCTCTAACTTGAGATCCGATGGTTGATGTGATGTCCTTCATCGGATTAGACTAAGCTGGACGATCTGAGTGGAATGGTTTCTTTGTCTTTCACTTTTGTGCATCTCTTTTTACAAAGAATGCAGCATCTTATGGATGATCTTCAATGGCTACTGCTGCTCGAACAACTTCATTCTTGTTGATTTGTATGATGTCCCTTTCATGTGCATGAAGCTGCGCGAATACTTCTTTGGTGCTCATGGCAGATAGATCTTTCTCCTTCTGGCTGGTCACCTTGACAAACCAATCCTTCTTTGGCATTTCGGAGAGGATCTTTGAATTCATGTCTAGAAGTTCATATGTTCTTCCCAACTTCCTTAGTTCAGCCACGATGGAGTTGAATCTTGCTTCCATGTCCTTGATTGTTTCTCCAGGAATCATTTGAAATGATTCATATCTGTCTACACATTGTTATAGCTTATTTCTCTTCATTTGATCGATCTTTGTGCTCAGAGTGCCAAGAAGCTCCCACATTTCTTTAACATTCTTGTACTCTAGGGCTTCTGCCATTAAAGGAGGTAACAGAGAATTCAAGATCAAATCCATAACTATATAATATAGTTGAGATCGAGTTTGATCTTCCTGCGTCCACTTAGCGTACGACTTGTCCACCATTACGTCTGGTCCTTGTATGTCTTCGCTGACTCGAGTCTTCACCTTCTGGATCTTGATTGGTCCCACATTGCTTATGTGCTCCATTTCTGGTTGAATGTTCATCAACGTAATCAATGACCTCTTTTTCCATGTGGAGTAGGCTTCCAGTGTGAACTTTCCAAATTTTGCGGTGTTTGCCATTATCCTTTATCATGAGCTAACATAAAATAGGAAACAAGTGCAAGGAAAAATGGATCTGGTCCTAAGCGACTCAGAAGCAGCTAGTCTGTAAAGACCAACCACTCTAATACCACTTGTTGGTCCCCGATCAAAGTGTTTATATATATGCAGCAGAAGTATTAAAATTGTCTTGCACTTATCGCGCCAAGGTCACGACTTAGCAAGTGTTTATCAAGTGTGTTTAAGCTCAGACATTCATTAAGTTAATTGCAGGTTATACCTCAACACTTGATGTGTTGGGTTTCAAATATGCACACACACAAAATAACGAAATAAAACATTAAAAGAACACAAGGTTTATTATGGTTCGAACAATTGTTATACGTCCACTCTTTAGTCCACTAACTGAAAATTCACTTATCGATTGATTACAAGGTGAGACTTGATCTCTAACATTGAGCAACTTCTTCGTCTGGTCAGCGCACACCTTCGAGCACCTCGGTCTTCAATCTTCACCTTATCCCTCCGTAGAGTGAGGAAAAACCACCTTTCTCCTTGGACGTCTACTGTTGGGAGTTCTATAGTTCTTCCCAGAACCTATCCTTGTGTTGGCGATTGCCTGTGATAATCACGTTTGCACAACAAGGTGACTGCTAGATTATTTCTAGGAATATAAAGAATCCCTATATTAACCTTAGAAGTTATACTTCAGAGGTCTCGAGCTTTACGTATGAAAGCTTGTGGGAAAGCTTCAATCAAGTGCAAGCTCGGATGAGTTCGCGTGAGTTTAAGAGTTTTTAATCCTTTCTTTGTGTTTCTCTGAAGAATGGAATTTTGCGAACCTTTGAATCATTTTTGGATGACGCCTATTTATAGGTGAAGATTCAAACGACTGTTTGAATCTTATCCGTTAGACTCAAAGGGATTGCTCGCCAATCTCTGTTCTTCCTTTTTATGCAGCGCTCAGAGACTCTTCAAGTCTCTTTCGTCTCTGATTGGCTTAGCTCCTATTTGTAGCCGTCTTTGTCAAAACGGATCTTTTAGTTTGAACTTGAAACCTCCATTGTGTCTGTTTATTGTTCTATTCTCTGATTCATCAGGTTTCCTTGTGATCCGGATTCTTATGATTTATGACTTGTAGTTTTACTCGATCGTTGTTGAGTGTTTGCTAGCGATCAGCATACCGCTGACATCTTAGCATGCTTGCTAAGACTTTGCATCATGCTTGCGTTACTTCTTCAGCATTTTCTTGAGTGCGTTCAGCATTCCTCTGTGTTTGCTGGCGTTTACTAGCTTCTTCAGCAATTTTCAGCTATCATCAAGTTTGTTGATTCCTTTAGCATTCTTGATTCTTCTTTTCTAATTATATTATAACTCGAGTATATATGACCTACACATGAATTTTACATTTTGACTCGATACTAAGTTGCTAGAAACTAGATCGGCTTGAGCTTTGATGCACCAAAACATAATAAACATACATTGACAACTAAGGGGTTTTAATATTTCTAACAATATTCCAAACATAGGTGATGAAGACAGAACAAAGGAGATTCTTGAGAATTGAAGAAGTGTTCGTGCGTGAAACTTGGTTTCACTTAGTATGGCCAAGGCCTATACTGAGTTTAGGGAATTCAGTATAGAGGTTACCATACTGACTTATGAGAAGTCAGTATGAGGGTTGCCCTTACTGTATAATGGAATGTCAGTATAGAGGCTCTCTCAATAAGCACGAGGAACACAAGGTGAACAATTTGACATCAGACTTAAAGTGCATTAAATGCTATGTAAAAGTCAGAACGAGGATGTCCCATACTTGGATTACTCGGACTGAAACTGAGTCTGACAAAAGCAGGTAGAAAGTACAAGGCAAGTACACCTTTTCAATGCATAGCAGAGCAGACAAAACATGGGTTATCATTGGACGACATTCTCAATGTCTCTAACGACTTGAATTATGTGTCAAACGAACATAATTCAAAAGTGGACCAAAGCTGTCTATAAATAGCTTAATATATGGAATGAAGAAAAGACACATAACACGTGAAAAGCTAAGTTGTTACTCTGCAAAAATTTCTACTCAAGCTCTCATATTATTCCGTGATTCCTTTCACGAGACTTGAGTTTTTAACTCAAATTAATGAATTTGTGCTACGCAGTTCAAAGCACGAGGCTAAGTTTAAAGCTTATGCTAGTCTTCGGTGAATATTACTTTTTGAAGTAATATTCATAGCAATCAGTGTTCTACTCTGGAACACTGATTCTCATGGGCATCTAGCCACCAAACTCAGTTATGGGAAGAACGTGCAAACATCCAACTCACCAGGAAGATGGATGTGGGGTGCGTCCTCACTTCAACTTGAAGACTATGTCAGCAAGGAGTTCTTAAGCGAGTGATGATAGCAACCCGAAGGACGGAGTGTCGGTGGGCTGTTCATAGATTGTAAGGAGGCTTGTATCAAACTTAGTGGATTCCCGATTGATTTCGAAAGAGTGGATGTATGATTTTATGTCCAAACCACTATAATATCTTGTGTCCTTTACTTGTTTTCTTTAAGTTTCTGCATACTTAGTTTCCCATACTTACTTCTAAAACCTTCAATACTTGGCTAAGTATTGAAGTGTATATTTGTGAAACTTACCAAAAGACTATATGAGCTTAACTTACTTTCAATTAACCCGAAACTCAGTTTCAGTTAGTTTCGGAGAACAAGTGCAAATCAAACTTTCTTTTTGCTGCGTATCATATTTTATGATTTCGGGACCAACAAGTGGTATCACGCGCCAAGGTTCTTATAGACCACAGTTGTGTTGAGTCAATTAGGACCAGATCTCTATTTCCTTGCACTTGTTTGTTTCTTGTGTTAAGCTTAGGTTATACAATATGGCACACATTACAAACCATCCCAAATATTCCCCAGAGACCTTCAATATATGGAAGAAGAAATCTATGGTCATGCTAAGAACTTCCATCCTGAGATGACAAAAGTCCTATCAAATGGACCAATAAAGATCACGAAGGTGAACACTTAGCTCAAAGGAGCAGCAGGTCCAGAGATAGTAGACAAGCCATATGGTAAGTGGATCAACGATGACAAAGTCTGCTATCAGCTAGACTCAGTCTCCAAGGAGTTGATTCTCCAATCCTTATCGGAGCCACTGGTTAAAGAAGCTCTTGAGTATGATAACATTATTTGTATGTATTTATTTAGTCACATTGGGGCACCGTGTCCTGGTCATCTAGGTTGATGACATCCCCTTAAGGAGCTCATAAGTTTTACCGTATTATATCTTGAAGGTGGAATTTATTCCGATACGATAATAATATTGAGCGGATACTACTTAAGGAATTAAGTGAATTAATTAATGTTAACAGAGCTTTTTATTGAATAATGGATGGCTGTTGTCTTAAACACGGGGAATTAATTAAGTCAAAGAGAAGCCCTGATTCATATTGGGATAGGATGGCAGTTGCCACATTAATTCTCTAGTGGAATGAATTAATGTTATGAGTTCAAATTATATTATGGGCTGAATATATGTGTTTGGACTTATGGGAGGCCCAATCCTAAACCTTCTAGAGATCCCTGGCAAGGCCCAATTGGCCCTAGAAGTTGCCTATAAATATGATATTATGTTGAGAGAAAAATATAATGATTCCATAAGTTCATTTGATGAACGACGGCTAGGGTTTAGTTCTCTCAAACACTATTGATCCAAATTTACATGGCATCTAACAAATCGGAGAATTGTTGTCCACCCGACATCTGATCGTGGTTCACCAAAATACAGGCTAGAAGATCTCCAGTGGAATCAATCTACAGATTCGTATAGATCTATCAAGGTAATCCTTGATCTTCTTGATTTATTCTTATTAAACCATGTATGTGTGCTTTGGGTATCAAACATCGATCATGGGACGAACTGCCTTCACTGGCATGTTCCATCACGAGGAGCTTTGATAATATGTACATTGCTCCTCCATCTCGGCCACTGAGCTTTCAAATTCGTCGTGGTGAGACCCTGAACTGGATATGATCTCTTTCATTGGACTGCTAGACAGATAAGCTGAACGGTCAGTTTGGAAGGGTTTCTTAGAACTCCACTTCAAGTCCATTTTTACGAAGTAGGATGTATCCTCAACCTGAGTGCTTGGAGAGTTAGCTACTCTCACAGCCTCGTTCTTCTTCTCCATTTGTATATCCCATTCATGGGCTTGTAATTGGGAGAACAACACCTTCGTGGTCATCTTGGATAGATCTTTATCCTTTAAGTTGGTCATTTTTGACAATATTTTTGCCAATATTTTTGAGACCTTTATCTCCTCCTTCGGCATTTTTGACAATATTTTTGCATTGAGGTCCGCCGTTGAGTAGATCCTGTGATCGCGTACAATTTCATTGAATCGGCCCTCCATCAACTTGATGGTTTCTCCAAGCAGCATTTGGAACGATTCGTATTTTTCAATGTAGACTTAGAGTTTATTCCTCTTCATCTAGTCCATCTCTTGACACAGGGTGTCTACATACTCCTATACTTCCTTCGCGTTGTCGAATTGCATCACTTCCTCAACGAGAGCGTCTAGTAAGGAAGAGAGAATGACTTTTTGAGCAATGGAATCTAGTTGATTCCTCCTTTTGTCTTCTTAAAGTCCACTAGTTGTACGACTTCTCGACGGTTGTGGGACCGTCAGCTACTAGCGGCTGATTCCTCTTTATTAAATATCAACCATCTCGGGATGGAAGCTCTTGAGCTGTATGGTGGCTCTCTTCTTCTACATGGCGTACTTCTTGACAGAGTACAGAGGAAGCTACATAATATTCATGATGAATAGAGATGACATGTGAGCCAGACAAGGAAAAAGTGCAAGGAAAACGGATCTGGTCTTAAGAGACTACAAAGCAATTAGTTTGGAAGGACTAACCTGGCTCTGATATCACTTGCAGGTCCCAAAATCAGAGTACAAATGGTGTATAGCGGAAATATTAATGAATCGCACTTATCCAAACTGGTGATTCAGTACTAGTTTGGTTTATCAAAGACTTAGCTTTTAGGTCATGTATGGATTAGTTAGTTTCAAATTATACTTCAACACTTGGGTGTTGAGTTTTTAAGATACGAAACCTAATAAATAATAAAAGCAATAAACAACTAAGTTTTATAGTGGTTCGGACACAAAAGTCCTACGACCACTCTTCAAACAAAGTCTGAAAATCCACTAAGTGTCGAATTACAACAAGGTGCTCCCACGATCTATTATTAGCTGGAGGATGCCATATCCACCAGTCCACTAGTTCAGTCGCCCGGTCCTCTGTCGTCCTTCACTTTGGAGCTTCTTGGAGTGTGAGCACATCACGCAACCCCCCATCACTGGAGTTGAGGTTTTTATAGTTCTCCCCGGAACTTAACAGCTTGCGGCTAGACGCCCGTAAGAGTCAAAGTACAGAGCGTACTTGACTATTGTGTTCTTTCTTTGAGAGAAAGAACACTAAGATGAACTCAAGAACAAAGAGTTCCAAGTCTCATGTTATGATGGTGACACACGAAAAGCTTGATTGAAGTCTCTAGCTGTTGAGTCGAAATTTCAACCGAGTTTCGGCTTGCTTGAGAAAAAGGTGTTATGTCGTTGAATCTCTTGATGTCCTCAACTATTAATAGACGAAGGTTCAGAGATTTGAATGAATAGAGTCGTTAGAGATAGATCGGATGTTATCCAGTCGGAAGTCTCTATTCTTTGCGGTGAACGATGGTCGGTAGGTGCTTTTTGAGAAATCCTTCACCTGCTCCCGCTTTTTCTGGCTTTGACTATAACTGTTCACCATTTTTGTCAACATAATAGTATTATTAGTTCGAGGAATCTAGACTGATCAGTCCGAGGGATCAAGACTGAAGTCTTGGGTTTCAGACTTGAAGGAATCTCCAATCCTTTAAGTCTGATCCTGTTAGTACCATTCCTCAGGCAAGTCCATGCTGGTTGACGTTGCTAGTTTGAATATTGATCCCTACACTGCCAACTTTGATGTTCTGACACTGGTGAGTCTTAGACTGGTCAGTTCCAATATTGATGTAGTCCCAAACTTGTCAGTCCCAAACTAATGAAACCTAGACTGATCAGTTTCAGACTGATCTTTTAGTTTGTGTGAGTCTTTGCGCATCCACAGACTAATCTATCAATCTGTTCTTCAATCATCTCCAATTACAATTTGATTAAAATACCTTACAGGACCATATATTTAAAATCGAATTGGGGCTAATCTAGAGACATAGAATGATTCTATCTTTGACCCACCAAAACAAAATAAAAGGATAAAGGAAATTTCTAATATCAAATTTCCTAACATATACTATATAATTTAAATACCAAATATTTTTAAGAGTTTATATCAATATATTATTTAGTAATAAATAGTATATTTTTTGTTTTATGTTTTGAATAATAAATATATCTACTCAATTATATACCAGAACATTATTTAAATGGGTGATATATTAGGCTTATTTTAAACTCAAGTCTGTATCTGCTTAATAGCCTTTTTCAGTAGCCTATGTCGGGAATTTCACATTTACGAAATAGAGTCGCCCTGATCTAACGAGTGATAGGCTATAAGATTATTGTAACCCGACATGTTTCTACCCTTAATTTATATTAATTCGACCCTCAACTTTTAAAAAAAATGATTCAAGGAAATTTGAAATCAATAAATTGATATCGAGTTTGACTACCTTTTGAACGTACCGGAAACTTAAACTCTAAAGTTAACTAAAAAGATTAAAATGCGCATAATACAATAAATAAGTTTCATTTTAGTTTATGATCTTGATTCTTTTTATATTCTTGAATAGTTGAATATGTAGGGCATGAAATTTTTAGTATATTTTTTAAATGTAAATAATCCACCATACATAAAAGGTAGACATGTTCAACTTATTCATATAATTTAAACTAAATTAATTCGAATTTTAAAATTTCATTACTACATATCCATACAATAAATAAAATTAATATAATTTATTTATAAATTATTATAAAACTATATACATATGCGCATCGCACATACAGTAAATTAATAATTTATTAAATATCAAGCCTTTAATATTAACTCCATCATTAGTTGAAACATATTTAAAATTTGATAAAATAATAAAAAAATAATATATTTTTATTATTTAAATTGACGAGTTCATAAATATTGTGATATATTTTTATTATTCATATACAAAATCAATTTTTTCGTATATTTTATTATTTGTTTTAAATATTAAGAGATGTAACGCCCCTCGTTAAATTTAAATGTATTTATCGTAATTTTGAAAGTTATATTTTATTATCGAATTAAATTCGAGGTTATCGAGACAAATTTATTTGGGAATTATTATTTTGGCATTTTTCATTGCCATGTTTATTTTTATTAAAAAAGAATTTATCGAACTATTGATCAATTTAATAAAATTTATACCGATGAATCATTTGGCGATCCAGCATTTTTTGTATCAAGATAATATCGATCGATAAATTTCATGGATCGATAAAATACCACGGTCTCCTGTGTAATGACGCGAAGAGATGTGGAGTTGATGTTAAAGTGACCGATGTGACAAGCGAATAACAACCACTTTAACTTTTTAACTTTCGGTAATACCGATTTTACCCTCGCCCTCTTCTATAAATAGAAGCTTCCCCCTCACTCCATCATTTTCACTCTCTCAAATTCTCTCACCCACCTTTTTCTGCAACCAAATCCGGTGAGTGCTCTGGTGAAGCTCTGACGAAGTGTTTTTAGGGGTAAAATATACATATTTGGACTCCTCTTACCTCATTCTTTCCATTTTCAACACTCTTTTCTTAAATCTCCACGTTTTAGAAGTTGAAATAAAGATAGAAGAGTGTTGATCAAACTCTTGAAGCTCTACGAACATCAAGGAGGTATAAATCGAACCCCTCACTAGTTATTTCTTTAGTTTGAATGTCAGCACATCGCCCCTCGATACGATTTCTTGTATGATATGGTACTTCTCTCTATGTGTTTGCTTGCCCTATGAGACCGCGGTTCCTTTGAGTTTGCCACTGCACCAGAGTTATCACAATAAATTGTGATGCTCCTCGGCAAACTCGGGATCACGCCCAACTCTAAAAGGTAGTTCTGGAGCCACACCCCCTCTTTCGAGGCATCGGAGGCGGCGACATATTCCACCTCCATGGTGGAGTCAGCAATGCATTTCTGCTTTGAGCTCCTCCAAGGTATAGCTCCACCTCCCAGGGTAAACACATATCCTGAGGTCGATTTCTTCTCATCCTGGTCTCCTTGGAAATCCGAGTCTGTATAACCCACAGGGCACAAATCCTCACTTTGATAAACCAGGCAGAAATTCCTTTTTCTTTTCAAATACTTGAGGATGTGCTTTACAGCAGTCCAGTACGCCTGTCCAGGGTTAGACTGATATCTTGCTACCATGCCAACGGCATAACAGATATCTGGCCTGGTACACAGCATCGCATACATGAGGCTACCCACAGCCGAAGCATATGGTACAAGACTCATCTCATTTTTCTCCCGCTGTGTCTGAGGACACTGCCCACTAGAAAGATGAACGCCATGTCTGAAAGGTAGCAAGCCTTTCTTGAGGAGTTGCATGCTGAACCGGGTAATCACAGTATCCACATAGGATGCCTGGGATAAGCTCAACATTCTTCTCTTACGATCTCGTAAGACCTTAATCCCAAGAATGTAGCCAGCTTCTCCCATATCCTTCATTTGGAACTATTCGGATAACCAAGCCTTGATTTCCGATATCACTCCATCGTTGTTTCCAAATAGGAGTATGTCATCAACGTATAGTGCAAGGAAAACCATGCTCCCACTGACACAAAGTCGATAAACACAACTTTCATTTTCCAACTGTGCAAATCCATAGGATTTAATCACATCGTTGAAACGTAAGTTCCACGACCTTGAAGCTTGCTTAAGTCCATACAAGGACTTTCTAAGCTTCCAGACAAGATGTTCTTCACCCTTGCTTATGTAACCCTCGGGTTGCTACATATAGATGTCCCTACCTTCTTCAAGGTAACCGTTTAGAAAAGCGGTTTTGACATCCACCTGCCAAATCTCGAGGTCCATATGCGCAGCTATGGCAAGGAGTATCCGGATAGATTTGAGCATGGCTACGGGTGAAAAGGTTTCGTCATAGTCAATGCCCTCTTTCTGACTATAACCCTTTGCCACCAGCCTGGCTTTAAAAGCCGTGATTTTTCCATCCGCCCCCTTTCTTTCTCTTGTATACCCATTTGCACCCTATGGCCCTAAAGCCATCCGACAAATCAGTTTTCTGGTATACATCCATAGCAGTTATGGATTCTATTTCAGAATCCATGGCAACACGCCATTTGGCAACATTCTTATCCTGCACTGCCTCTTCGTAAGTTAGTGGGTCAGAGTCCTCATGTCCGTCTTTCGGGCTCAAGTCCGAAGACTCACCCACGAACATGTACCTTTCCGGCTGGAAAATAACTCTCCCACTATGACGAGGCATCGGTGCCGTGTTAGTAGTAGGTGCCGTGACTTGTGGTCCTGCACCTTGCACTGAAGAACGTGTCTGTGGTACTGTACCTCTCACAGGTGCACCCACATCTACACGTTCCCCTTCCCTTGGAATTGCATTCTCGTTCTCAATTTCTTGAAGAACGATATCACTCCTTGACCTGTGATTACTCACATACTCGTCCTCCAAGAATCTAGCGTTGGTGCTAACAACGACTCTTTGACTCTCAGGACAGTAGAAGTAATCACCTTTCGTTTGCCTGGGATATCCTATGAACAGCATTACTTTTGACCTGCTTTCTAACTTATCAGGTTCCTTCGACAGTATGTGCGCCGGACAGCCCCATACTCTAAACTTGCACAAACTAGGTTTGCGACCAAGAAAGAACTCAGAAGGCGTCTTAGGAACTGATTTAGAAGGCACCACATTAAGCACGTAAGCTGTTGTCTATAATGCGTAGCCCCAAAACGAAATTTGTAAGTTTGCATAACTCATCATTGATCTTACCATCTCTAGAAAAGTCCTATTTCTTATCTCAGCTACACCATTTTGCTGGGGAGTACCCGGTGCAGTCCACTGGGATGTAATCCCATTTTCTGACAAATACTGCAGGAACTCGTTACCGAGGTATTCGCCGCCGCGGTCAGATCGCAGCGACTTGATATTTTTCCCGACCTTCTTTTCTACCTCAGCCTTGAACTCTTTGAATTTCTCAAAGCATTCAGACTTGTAGCGAAGCAGGTAAACGTATCCGTACCTTAAGTAGTCATCAATGAAAGTGACGAAGTACTCGTACCCTCCACGAGCCTGCGTGGACATCGGTCCACATAAGTCAGAATGGATCAATTCCAACACTTCCTCTGCTCGAGACTGACTAACCTTGAAAGGCCTAGTTGACATCTTGCCCTCGATGCAGGATTCACAGACTTGATAAGGTACAGCCTGATGCGGCTAAAAGTTCAATCAAAATTGAACTCCTAGCTACTCAAGAATAAAACTTGTCAAATCCAGGACCTTCTTCCCTTCGCCCGCTAGATTACCGGGATACTATAGCAAAGTCTAATAGCTAGGTAAAAATAAAGTCGTTGAGTAGTTTCTATCAACTAGGCAATCAATTTAAACCTATGCTAACAACATATAACAAACTATGAATTAAACCAACAAACAACATTCAAACAATTCTCTCCACACCTTGGTAAAACAAGACAAGCAAATACTCAAATGAGGTAGATAGGATGTTGAAATAAACGTAGATTTAATCCAATTAGGTTAATCATTGATGTAAACACATTTTAATCCCTAGGAGATTGAGCAATCGACCCTACACTCGTTAACCCCTTGTCACGGTGAGCTAACGGTTGATGATGCTAAGACTTGCAAATAGCTACGTTATTAAGCCCTAGACCACTCCAAATAGAACGTCAATTATTGCCCTACGACCTAGCACCGCACAGGGATTAGAACTAAAATCGTATGAATTTACACTATTTACGACGATTCCGCCCGCGTGTTGGCTGCAGCGTTCACGTCAACTACCTCTTAAGTTGGCTATTACCTACACCTAAGAGGTAAGGAACAAGTTCTAGTGCAATTCAAGCTCTCAAAGGAAAATAAACAAACAATTATCAAACTTAATTTTCATGCATCATTGTTCAAATCAACATCCAAATTGAATTAGAGCAACATACCTCTCAATTGTAACAATACAAAGTTGAAATCAATTACATCCATTACAATTGATAAGTAAAAAGTGAAATCTTCCCCTATTGGATTTGCTAGGTCTTGATCTACCCCCTTGGATCTTCAATTCTTCTCCAAAGATTGATGAATTAGCTCCTTGATACCTTGGGTGAGGTTTTGGAGGAGATGGAAATGGGAATCGTAGAGAGAATTTAGGTAGTTTCCCCTAAGATATGATAAAAACTCACATAATAACCGTTTTTCCCCCTTTTATAATGAGCAAACAGGGCCTCGGATAACCCGAGCCAAAGCTGGCTCGCCCGGTCAAAGCTGGAAACTGCCAAATTGCTGGAAAAAACCCGGTCTGGCTCGCCCGATCGATGTGGCTTGACCGAGCCACTTCTCTGTTGGCTTGGCTCGGCCGGTCCTGCTTGGCTCGGCCGGTCAAGCTCTCTGTCCGACTTGGCTCGGCCGGTCGAGCTCTCTGTCCAGCTTGGCTCGGCCGGTCCTACTCCGCTCGGCCGATCGACTCCTCCAAACTCCAAATTCGTGCGATTTTCCTCCAAAACTCCACCAAAAATGCTAGTTTATGCCCAAAACCTATCCTACAACATTCAAAACACAAAAGCACGAAAACACGACAAACGAACAACAAAAACATATGATATGAGAGTAAAATGGCCGCAAACATGCACGCTCACACATCGAAAAATTGGTCATTTTACGCACATATCATAATCCCCCAAACTTGAACCTTTGATTGTCCTCAATCAAAACAAAGTAAAGCCTTTAATCTACCTCATGCAATACCCAATAGCTCATCAAAGTTATCTTAGCATGTTCAAGTAAAACGAGATTATCACCTAACTTTGTAACAAGGTTAATGCTAAGGACATGAACCACTCATAAAAAATGGATACAAGAAATGAAAGCACTCCCTCACGTGTTTAGGGACGATAAGATTCACTCAATCACAAGATATCGAGCTTGATTTCCATAGGCTTGCATCCATTCTCACCACTATACTACAACGAGTTAGTTTCTAGAATCAAAAAGGTCTTTTCACGGGTTATAATGTGGCTAACTAAAAGGTGGGTGGTTTTGGGCCAAAGTGACTAAACTTCTCAATTTCCCAAAACCCCCAAACGTATTCTTTTCGAATCATGACAAACCCCGAGGCTTATTCATTTCATAACACACTTTGTTTCTTTTTTTTCTTTTTCTCTTTTCTTTTCCTTTTTTTCATAATTTTCCATTAGCACCATCATTCATTCATTTTGTGGGTGCCTCTCTTTCCAAACACTTACACCAAAATTTTGTAGGTGCTCATTTTTCTAGGATCAACAACAATCCCTTGTTTCATATCTTTCATGCCTCAACATTTCCCATCAATACAAATCCAATCAATTCCCAACCCAACTCTCATTACCGTATTCACCCTCATACTCTCTTTCCCCCCAACTTGGTCCTAATCATATCAAAGAAGATTCACCAATAAAGCTCAATCACGGGGGTCAAAGATACGAAATGCAAATTAATGATAACAACCACATTATACTCCCGGTGTGAAAGGTAGGACTAAGAATCGATGGCCTAAGATCATTTTCTAGTTACACACTCATGCCAATAGATAGAGAACGGATGCAAGTTGTAGATCTCGTACTCTCAATCTTGCCACTCACAAACAATATAGATATGACAATATCATGGCTCAAACCTCACAGCTTTTTGTCAAGTCCTATGCATTAACCACATACAAAACTCGGCAATTCAAAAGTTAAACTTAAAACATGCTTCGACAACTAGATTCCGCCCTATCATTGGTTGAGATAAACATCCAACTTCACCAAGTAACTCATGATTCAAACCTCAAGTCTAGTTCGGGTTCATCACACACACACAAGCACACAATATCCTAACCACAATCTACATACCATAAAACAATTTAATGAATCTAATTGGTAGAAGGAACGATAGAAAGCGTTACCCATCGGCACACACGATCAAACCGCTCTCCAAGACCTTATTTGTACCTACTAGATCAACACAAACACCACCAAACACTTGAGCATAAAACAAACCAATAAAGCTCTCATATCCACCAAACTATCCACAAACCAAATATCAACAATGATAAGATCATATCCAATAGTTCCACCATTCAAACCAAACCAATAATCCAAACCACAAACCATGCATAATAGGAAGTATTCAATCATGCCAACTCATTAATGATTCTCTCCACAATCACAATCAAACAATCCTCAACCATATTCACTTCCAAAACCTCTTTCCACCATCATTCCACAATCCAAAATCTACATAAATCAAGCATTGTTCCACTAGCTCCACCAAACATACCATCAAAACCAATGTTCAACAAACTCAAACCCATGAAAATATTCATACATATCATCAAGATGAACATAATCCACAACATTCATCCAAGGTAGAATATCAATATTGGTATAACCAAATCGAATCAGATCCAATAAAGGGACAATATCCAACAACCTAAACTAATTGCAAGATAAAGGATAAGAGATGGAGAATAAACCGAGGCACCGGCTACCGGCACATCCCCCCAAACTTAGTCAAGTGAGACTAAGTTTGCAAAAATGGTGGACGGTGCATCGACACTCCTCTCGATCTTGAAGTTCCTCCTACAAACACAAAACCAAACAACTAGTCATTTATTCAAAATCAAAGAAACTAAAAGCAATTAAACAAAAGAAAGAAAATTGGTTGGGTTGCCTCCCAACAAGCGCTTCCTTATCGTCGGTAGCTAGACGACCTTACCACATCATCCATTATCAAAAATCGTGTGAGTTTTTAATACACCTTTCTTCCTTAATCGGCATTTACTTGGAAGCAATTTGTCCAAGGTGATCTTTCTTTCACCCCTATCATCTCTCCAAGGAAGATTGATTATCTTAAAAATCTCGAATGTCCAAGGTGGTACTTCCTTCTTTGATTTGATCTCCAAGGCATAATCTAACGGAATCCAAATTATATATCTCTCGACTTGTCCCTCATTTGGATTAATCAATAACTTCTCATCACCTCCTTTTCCGATCAAATCATCCAATTCATACACTTTGTCTCCTAGGATCACCTCCTTTTCCACCTTGTCTATCAATCTTGAAGGAAATGTAGGTGCCACATTGCCACATGGACTTTTCGCTAATATTTCCACCTCATTTTTCTCTTCATAAAGATGTATCAAGGCCGGAACGTCTTGCATCTCCTCAATTGAAGGTTCCTTAATCTCACCATTCTTCTTATCTTCAATGACTTGCAACTCCTCCTTGGTGCCTTCATCTTCTTCATCTTCTTGGAGTAAAGCTTATCTCTCCTTCTTTGCTTCCTTTTCTTGAATCTCCACTATTTCCGTATCTTGAAATCTTACTTCCTTAAGTACCATTACCTTATCCTCACATTCATCTTCCAAAATTTCATCAATCTCCTCACAACTTCCTTCGAGACCTATTTCCTTGTCAATTGGATGCTCTTCCACATGAGGCTTCTCACTCACCTTCTTCAAGAGTTCGGATAATTGCATTTTTAATTCCAAAAGGTTTCCCGTGAGCTTATCCTGTCTCCTCTTCAAAGCTTCCCGAGGCGATCTCACTTCACTAACTCTTTCATGATCACGGCTAGCCCATTCATCACAATGAACTCTTGTCATGGATGGATTCCAAGTTTGGTTCTCATCAAGTCTACATGGAGAGTAGCCATTAGATGGGGGATAGTTCATGTTGTTCCAGAGGTCAGAATTTCCCCACTTATCTCCATATCTTTCAGTACTACACTCCTCTTCTTCATATCCCCAATTTGGCTTCACCATCCAATCATGTCTCCTCTCTTCCATCCATGGGTAGCTCTCTTCAAATACCAACCGGATTGGCTTCCTAGGTCGTTGTCTCTCCAACATCTTTGCTCTCATCTCATCCAATTCCCTTTGGAGATTGTTAAGCCTCTCCGATTAAGTGCCTCGATGATTCTCCATTTGACACCTACAACAATCCAACAAACTCAAAGTACCAACAAATACAAAAACAAACAACAAATTTATTCACACAAACAAAAACACAAACACCTAGCCTACAAGCTTCACTTTTCCCCCAATATCTAGCAACCTACTAAATGAAGTCCCCGGCAACGGCGCCAAAACTTGATGCGGCTAAAAGTTCAATCAAAATTAAACTCCTAGCTACTCAAGAATAAAATTTGTCAAATCCAGGTCCTTCTTCCCTTCGCCCGCTAGATTACCGGGATACTATAGAAAAGTCTAATAGCTAGGTAAAAATAAAGTCGTTGAGTAGTTTCTATCAACTAGGCAATCAATTTAAACCTATGCTAACAACATATAACAAACTATGAATTAAACCAACAAACAACATTCAAACAATTCTCTCCACACCTTGGTAAACCAAGACAAGCAAATACTCAAATGAGGTAGATAGGATGTTGAAATAAACGTAGATTTAATCCAATTAGGTTAATCATTGATGTAAACACATTTTAATCCCTAGGAGATTGAGCAATCGACCCTACACTCGTTAACCCCTTGTCACGGCGAGCTAACGGTTGATGATGCTAAGACTAGCAAACAGCTACGTTATTAAGCCCTAGACCACTCCAAATAGAACGTCAATTATTGCCCTACGACCTAGCACCGCACAGGGATTGGAACTAAAATCGTATAAATCTACACTATTCACGATGATTTCGCCCGCGTGTTGGCTGCAGCGTTCACGTCAACTACCTCCTAAGTTGGTTATTACCTACACCTAAGAGGTAAGGAACAAGTTCTAGTGCAATTCAAGCTCTCAAAGGAAAGTAAACAAACAATTATCGAACTTAATTTTCATGCATCATTGTTCAAATCAACATCCAAATTGAATTAGGCAACATACCTCTCAATTGTAACAATACAAAGTTGAAATCAATTACATCCATTACAATTGATAAGTAAAAAGTGAAATCTTCCCCAATTGGATTTGCTAGGTCTTGATCTACCCCCTTGGATCTTCAATTCTTCTCCAAAGATTGATGAATTAGCTCCTTGATAACTTGGGTGAGGTTTTGGAAGAGATGGAAATGAGAATCGTAGAGAGAATTTAGGTAGTTTCCCCTAAGATATGATAAAAACTCACATAATAACCGTTTTCCCCCCTTTTATAATGAGCAAACAGGGCCTCGGATCGCCCGAGCCAAAGCTGGCTCGCCCGGTCGAAGCTGGAAACCGCCAAATTGCTGGAAAAAACCCGGTCTGGCTCGCCCGGTCGATGTGGCTCGACCGAGCCACTTCTCTGTTGGCTTGGCTCGGTCGATCCTGCTTGGCTCGGCCGGTCGAGCTCTCTGTCCGGCTTGGCTCGGCCGGTCCTGCTCCGCTCGGCCGGTCGAGCTCTCTGTCCAGCTTGGCTCGGTCGGTCCTGCTCCGCTCGGTCGGTCGACGCCTCCAAACTCCAAATTCGTGCGATTTTCCTCCAAAACTCCACCAAAAATGCTAGTTTATGCCCAAAACCTATCCTACAACATTCAAAACACAAAAGCACGAAAACACGACAAACGAACAACAAAAACATATGATATGAGAGTAAAATGGCCGCAAACATGCACGCTCACACATCGAAAAATAGGTCATTTTACGCACATATCACAGCCCGGACTAGGTCCAATGTACCGTCATCTGCAAGTCTCTGAATCTGCTTCAAGCTAATGTGACCTAGTCTCAAGTGCCAGAGATATGTAAGATCCTCATCAGAAGAAGTAAGTTTTCTCTTTCTAGGATTATCAATTACGGATGAATTACATGCAATATTTGCGGAAGCTTTATGATTACAGTTAATAACATAGAGAGAATTATTCAGCATCCCACGACAGATAACACCGTTATTACCAATGATAGAAACACCACTATCAAAAATAACTGAATATCCATCAACATAAAGTTTGGAAACTGAAATAAGGTTTCGCCAAAAATCCGGCACGTACAAATCATCTCTCAAAGTTAAAACATAATCATCAAAGTACAAGGTGAAATCTCCAATGGCAGCTGCACTCACTTGTGTTGTGTTCCCCATCGAGATGGTAACCTCGTCATTCTTCAGCACCCTCCTCGGTGTGAACCCCTGCAAAATGTAACAAACATGATCAGTAGCTCCAGTATCCACTACCCACAAATGAGTAGAAACCGATGCTAAACATGTTTCCGTTACAAATGCAAATGACGTACCTTGTCCCTTGCTTCCGCATGCGTTCTTACTTGAAGTGACACCAACCCTCTTCATTTCATTTGACCTCCTCTCACGTGATATGCGATCAATCATGTTCTTGCACACAGTATGAACCACATCTTTCAATGTTCCCAAGTTGTGCTCAAGATCTGATAACTCAGAATCCCATGAAGGTACGAAAGACTGTCCTGCTATGAAATCAGTGAGCAACTCTTTGAAGGAGTACTCACTTCTCTTAGCCACATCCATCTTAAAGTCATAGAATGAAAGCAGTAAAAGAGTTCAGGATTATATCGATCCTAGCCCAATCAGATATACATCCACCTCTACGTGTGAATCGTGTCATGGTGTTATCCATCATCATCACATGCAGTGTCACCGAACAGCCATCAACCATTCTCTTACAGACTAGGTCTTTTACGAGATCAAAGTTGATAGTCCGTTCCACTTCACCAAACGTGGCCACTAAGTCCATCCAGATCGCTACAGAGCTACAATGGCCCTTGTATTTGAGCTTGAGTTCTCTAGACAGGTTATCTGAGATTAACTTGTAAGTAAAATCCTCAGATGCCACCCATCTGTCATAGTACTCCTTCTCACGTCTAGAGACTTTATGGTAATGTGGGGCAAGTGGTATCATAGTAAGAACAAACATGTGTTGCTTAGTCAGGAGGATATACTCAATGCAGTATCTCCATTCATGGAAGTTTGGACCAGTTAGAGGATTGAGAGCAAGTATATGATCGACAGTAGACATAGACATATCTGAAACAATAAAGAATCTTAAATAAGAACATACATGTAGAACTTCGAAAACAAATGCATTGAAAACCTTTCAATAAATCAAATACAAATGTTTTCCACTAATTGCCCAAGAGTTCCCATCGCAAGCTACACTCGTAGACGTTTACGATGTCACCCTCAACCAGAACTGCGGGTTTTAAGCCCCAATCCATTTAATTTACCTACCATGTCAGGAAGCTTTTGACACTAGAAATTAATAATTAGTGAAAACCTTAGACCAAGCCATCTCTGAAAAACAGAGATGCAATTCTTGCATTATATTCTAAGATGCTTCTAAGCAATTAACCACAAATTTAACTCCGGCCAAAAGAGACAGTTTAGCATGGCATGTAACCATACCGCACAACCCTTAAAGCTTTTGTTATCTATAATTTAAATCAATCCTAGAATACTTGTGTAAGAGATCTACGCAAGCTACACTCGTAGACGTTTACGCAAAACCCTCCCACTATTCACATGATTTAAATTATTTGTCAAGAAATTCCAACAACCGTACTCATGCACCTCTAGGAACTAGCAAGCTACACTCGTAGACGTTTACTAGAACGAGAGATACACTTACAGCCTAGGACCACTTTGTGGAGGTCTATTGATTTTAATAAAAAAATATGCTTAGTATTTTTCTTTTAAAAAGTTTCTTTACGCGCACATATAATTTCTTTGTCATTATATCTCCCAAATTTTTGCATGTAATAATACAAGCCCAAAAATTCCCAAAATATAATCCAACAAGAAATTAATCACATAAGCATGCTTGGAAAGCTGTAAATAATAAAAGTGATAAATCATGCTTTTCCTATTATCTACACATGCTTAATTGCGCACATAAATAAATCACATATCATACGAGGACAATTAAGGCAAACAAAAATTCCTCGTGGCCCCACAAAAATAGAAAAATAAATTCTATCTATTACAATTTGAATTTGAATCTAATTTGGATAATTCCAAATCTTTTTCAAATCTTTCCAAATCTTCAAGGGCCTCCAAATCTTGATTCACCAAATCTTTTGGGATTTAGGTCTTTGTGATCTGATGATTTGCCCTAACCCTAATGCAAACCCTAGGGTTTACACAGGATTACACAAACCACCAAAACACGAGCCATCGCCGCAGGGACAATAGCAGCCGATGACAGCCGCCGCCGCCGCCCCACTGCCGCGCGCGCTCGCCCAGCAGGCTCGCGCGCACCGCGCACCCGCGGCTCCGTCCGCGCGCAGCCCGCGCGCCCGCTGCCGCGTCCAGCCACCCACCGCCGGCCGCCCACGCCGCCGCGGCCTGCTGCTGCTGGCGCCCGCAGCTGCATGGGCGCGCAACCTCCTGCCGCCGCCGTGCACCGCCCTTCGTCGGCTCCGTCTTCATTCTCCGTCCTCGACCCGTCCAAATAAATTTGAAAAAATTACAGAACAACTATTCTATTACAATTTTCAAATCTACACTAATCACGGATTTTCTCATGATTTTACAAAAATAATTCAGCCCTACACGGATAAACCACCGCGGGCTGAATCACACGGGTTGCCACGAGGAACAAAAACCATCCACAACAATAAATTCATACATACATGCATATTGAATTTAATTATTCACAAAAGAGCCATAAATTAAGAACCTGGCTCTGATACCAATTGTAGGGTTTTCCCGTGAACCGAATCACCAAAACCAATTTGAACCGAATCGATTTATGGGTATTGTGCATAATTAAATACAAGATAAAACCTAGCATGATCCTATGAATTTAATACAATATTGTGGATTGAGAATTACCGTAATTCCATCGAGTCTGAATCGATCTTTTGCGTTTGAATTTCCAACTTGAATTCAACCATGCAATCCAATTTAATCTGCGGAATCAGAAATTAGAGATCTAATTTCTAAGATAAAATCGAAAATAACAAAGAAGAAGAAAGGAAAATCTTGTTCTCCAGATCAGATCTTCAGGGCTGTGTCCCAATGTTGTTCAGATCTACTATTGGTGAGGACTCCGTAGATCTGTGGCTTGAGCAGGACCAGAATCGAAATTCTCCTCCTCTTTCTCTCAAAAATGGCGCCCCTCTCTCTCTCTCTTAGGTTTAGGGTTTTTCAACTCTATATGACTTATGAGAGAGAGCTGTCTATTTATAGACCTAGGGTTTTATCCATAATGGACTCCTGGGTTCAATTCAGCATATTTATTTGGGCCAGACCTGGGACCTAATGCAAATAATAAAGTGGGCCTATAAATTAATTAATTCCCATGTCCACAACCCAGGACACAATTAATAATTAATATTTACTCTTTTTCACCACAGAATTAATACTGACCTACCCATTTATTACCACGTTATGAGAACGGGTTGCATTAATTGAGAATCCCCATATTTAAGGTTACCGGACATCCATTAATTAATCGGAGCCTCTGACAAGCTCTAACTATAATTAATTAATATCTTATTATTCCTGAGTAGTACCACTCAATCCTTATCACTCGTGCCTGAACTTAATCAGCTTGCAGGACTTTGACACGATGAATGTTATTGAGCTCCTCAGGGGATGTCCCCATCCTATTACTCGGATATGGTTACCTAAACCCAGTCTCAGATGGTTCTACACGAACTGCTGTTACCCAAGATGCGGATATACTAGCACGTTACTTACGCTCTCCACCATGGCAAGTCAAAGCAACAGTCAACCCGTGCAAACCCCTGAACCTTCGTTAGGGTTTCGACTCAATCAATATAACGAGATCTTATATTCGCTGATGTCAGACAGACGAATATATCTCACTGCGGTCCATCAATACGCCACCTCTGCGTACCAGCATGTCAAGTAACCAAGACAGACTACTTATTCCGACAATGCCACAGCCATCCGGACAGATGTATCCTCATATGCTGTCTCGGCTGTGATCAGGTTTATGTCTCACTAGGTCAAGTGATCATACTGTCTTCTGCGATCTACAACACGCCGTATGATCGTCCCTATCGGTGAGACAAGAGGATACCATTGTTCATACATGTAAGATTGTTAACAGATAGGAGAAATAAACCGTTGTATACTCATTATAATAAATGCTTTCAGTATACAAAACCCATCAGCCACCTCCCAGTCACACAATAAATTGCAGATAGTTTAACCATGTAAAATGAGCATGCTCATTCATAAAATGTTTTGGTTCCATGGGAGGATTTTCAAACTTAAAATCCCATGTGCGACCCGATTAAAAAGGCATGACAAAATTATATATGTATGTTTTCGAGCATGTGTTCACTAAGTACAATTTGTACTTAGCCCCTTGCATTATTTGTAAAATGCACAGGTTAAAAGAAGCTTTTGGAGCAAAGTATGAGGCAGCAGTCGAGGTGGAGCTGAAGACTCTTGTTGTAATAGTTAGATGTTGAAGTATGTATCTTCATATACATACTTCATTGATAACCTTCCGCTGCTAAAACTTTCTGTCTTTTGTTAAACTTTTGATTATGAATAAACCTGTCAAACTTTGATTACTTGTTTACTCGAGAAGCCAAGATCCCTTCTCGAGGAGGCACTTTGATTAACTTTTGAAATACTTGGGATATGTGTGATGATTTCTATCTTTATTCGCCTGATCTTTCTTATTAATTGATATCCCAAATGAATGTCTCGTACCCGATGTGCCTCAATCCCTTGATTTATATCTTGTTTATAAATCGGGGCATCACAAAGTGGTATCAGAGACAACTCTTTTCCTTTCGCTCTTAACTGAGGACCTCATTGTTTCGTGGCCTCCATTTATTCAATAAGTTGAAAACATCTTTACCAGCTCCTGCTATTGCACTCGTACTCGGCGCCACATCAAGGAAAAACATTTTGTATAAATCGTTACATTAAATTAAGGCATACGCCTTCCTCTTTCGAAATGAGAAATATTGATGCATATATTGTTGCAACTTTTAGAAATTTTAAAGAAGCTTGATGCATACATTGTGGCATTTCTTATTTAAATATCATGAAGGTTTGATGCATAAATAGTTGCATCCTGATTATGAAGTTTTAATGCATACATTGTTGTAATTATTAAAATTTCAAATGCATATATAGTTGCACTCCAATTATTAAAATTTTAAATGCATATATAGTCACATTCCAATTATTAAAATTTTAAATGCATATATAGTTGCATTCAAATTATTAAAATTTTGATGCATATAAAGTTGCATTCCAATTATTAAAATTTTAATGCATAGTTGCATTCCAATTTAAAATTTTAAATGCATATATAGTTGCACTCCAATTATTAAAATTTTAAATGCATATATAGTTGCATTCCAATTATTAAAATTTCAATGCATACATAGTTGCATTCCAATTTAAAATTTTAACACATGAATAGTTGCACCCCAAAAGAAATTTGATGCATAAATTGTTGCATTTCATGAAAATTTTTATGATAGACTTAATTATGTAAAGGCCTTATTAGAGAACTTAGACACTTTTAGGGAGCATGTTTCTACCTTTTAACCAAGACTTAGAATAAGCATGTAATTAGGATAAAATTCTTATGCAATGTAGTTGACCATAGAATTATTACCTTAGTAATCGCGTTATATTCGCTACTTTAATTGCGCAACCTATTATTATTTCTACCTAACCCATTGACTCTTTGACTTTACCTATTCGCAGATGGCCAAACATTTCTTCACCCGCCACAAGCTGCTACCCCGTAATGCCTCAAGGGAAAGATGGGTTAGCTAATTCCGAAGCAACCAAATATGCCGCGGGGACACACTGAACCGTTTCCTCACCAACTTCCACAAGTTTTGGACTGATGCTCATCCCTATGGTGTGACCTGAACCGATGGATTCCGTTGTGTTGGTCCCAGATCAGAGTACGTACAAATGTGCAGCGAAAGTTTTTACAAGCAGTTGCTTTCTAAAACTTGGGGGCCAGTTTCCCAGTTTAGGATTATAAAAACTATGTTAGCCGAGCAGTTTTAATTAAACAGTTTTCACATATACACTTCAACACTTTAGCGAAGTGTTGAAGGTTTCAAAACTTAGTTTAGAACTGTGTAAGATAACGGTATGGAAAACTGTAAACGAGACAGGATATTTATAGTGGTTCGAAGCCTTAAGTCCTATGTCCACTCTTCGGAAATTAATTCGATAATTCACTAAGAAGATGAAGTATACACTCCTCACGATCTATAGCCAATCACCACGAAAACCACCGTTCGCAACAAACTAGATCACTCGCCCAGGTAGATGATCTTCACTCCTTCTTCAGTTCCTCGAATCCAGGTGGCATCTTGAAGTCTTCTCAGATGTGGCAGTCATCGAAATCGGATTGAGGACAAACCTCCCTTCTCCTTCTCCGGTGGATGGATGGTTGAGTTCTTCCCAGGCTGCTATGTTATTACTTGAAAATTAAGAACACAAATAAAATAAGTAGAAAGACTTAATCCTCGTGTACTTTGCCACTCATGAACTACACTATGAGGACTGCACTATTATGATGGCCAGGATGGGTCTTAACTACTGGAGGAGTGAAGAGGAATGGGCAGACGACTGGATGGATTAGACAACCAAAAGACAATATATGGAAAAGCAGGTAGCTGCCAGATTGTAGAAGATTAAGGCACACGGAGCACTCACTGGAGATCGCTCATTGTCAATATCCGAGTATGCTACTGAGGACTCCCCACCACTCACTCAACACTTCAAATCTCTAGCCACACGAAGACAGATGGCCGCAGCTGAGGAGTTGAAAAGGAAGTTAGCAGAAGAACAGGCCGCACGAAAGAGAGAAGAGGATAGGAAGAAGATTTTGGTGTTCAAAGAAAAGGTTCAGGCCTCCTTCTCCCATCGCGGCTGAAGAAGAGGATGGAAGGGAGAATGAACCTATCATAGCAACTCATGCTGATCTACCATCCACTTCATCTCAAGCACTGGCTACCACTGCCCCCATGCCTACTGACCATAATCAATTAGTGCTATCCGAGGAATCCCAAGTCATGACAATTGAACCCTTGAGCTCCAGCACATATCAGAGGGACCTCTAGCAATACATTCACACCATGGTAGGAAGGATTATTGGAGAGCAACTTGTGCCGATTGTGCGTACGGAAGTGACACATCAGATGATCGATGCGATGGATGAAATGCGTGCTACTCTGCATGATAACTTTGAAACCTTCTCCACAGGACTTTTTGCTACGATCAAAGAGGGGGAAGAAAAGAGACTAGCAAAGGAAACAAAAAGACGGAAGGAACAAGAAGATAGATTTTGTCGCCTTGAAGCTCGAAGAAAATAGGAGGAGGACCTAAGAAGACAACGAGAAGAAGAAGAGAGAGAAGAGCAAAGAAGGATCGAAGAAAATGAGAGAATCAGAAGACAAGAAAGAGAAGTCATAGTGGATAACTTCATGAAGGTGACAGTCGAGGTTCTAAAGAATGTGAAGAAGACCACCACCGGTTCCTCAAGTGTCAAGAACGCTGCTGATTCAGACTCCTCAACAACCAAGAAGTAATATCTCTCCTACCCTTACGAGTCTTCTAAGTCAAAAAATAGAATTTTTTTATTTCAATTTGGATGTGCGTTTCTTGTACGTTAAAACATAATATTATTAATGGAAACTAACCCAGGTTGAAGACTACACCTTATTGTCCAACGCTGATCTAATTGAACTAGCTAGAATTACACACTTAGTGTAATCAGCAAACTGTGTGGATTGAGGTTGTGTGTGAGATGTTCCTGTGTAATTGCTTGATATGACTGTGTGAATGTGATACATGCTTATCTAATAAAGGCTTTGATAGCCATTTACTTGTTACAAAATGAATAATCGAGCAATACCCCTGATATTTTGAGGGGGAACATTTATGAATCATACTGAGTCTATGGGAGTTGAGATGCTGAGAATAGACTTGATAGGAATTTTTTTTGTAATCTCAGTAATCAGCTTTCCCATGATCAGTTAGTATTAAAGTTCAGGATTGAGGCTTTGATAGCACCAAAAAGGGGGAAATTGTTAGGAATATTGTTAGAAATAATAAACCCCTTGGTTGTCAATGTTTTTATAATTATGTTTGGGTGCATCAAAGCTCAAGCCAAGCAATATGCGATCAAGTTTCTAGCAACTTAGTATCGAGTCAAATGTAAAACTCGTGTATAGGAAATATATGTGTGTGTGTGTGTGTGTGTTATCGTATAAGGTTAGTTTACGAATTTTAAATATCCATATTGTTTGTCTAAAAATAAACATTAAATTTAATATGACAATATAAGTAATTTAAAAATCTCATGTATCACATGGGTGCAATATTAGTTCATATTAAATATATATACGCCAACAAAATGACAGTTTTTACGGGGCATTACACTAGTATAGTATAACCAAACCAAGCATATTTAAATTGACATGCACTTCATAAGGGAAAAGCTAAATAATGGTATAATTTGTGCACCTTATATGTCTACATATGAACACCTTGCAGAGGTACTCACTAACGGATTGAGATAATTGTATCTAGTTGAGAATAAAAAATGCCTACTCACCAATTTGAGGAAAAGTGTTGAGAGAGTTAAGTATAAACAAGAAAATAATTATTTATTGTAAGTTCCCTAATATTAGATTCAATATTATTTGATTTAGATCAAATCCATCAATTGTGCGATTTATCAGATTTGATAACTCAGACTAGTTAGGTGTAACATATATATAAAATACAATTTGTATATTATTCTAGATATACTACTCTCCTTCCCTTATTATTTTTCCCAAGGAAATCAACCAAGGACCAATGCAAGTAAAAATAAAGAAAATTATTATTTTATTAGTGTGTATTAATATTTTCATTTCAAGTAAGAGATAATTAAATGAGGCGGACATAGACAATTAAAGTGGGACGGAAGGAGTAATTCACATTTTTTTGCAATTTCAAAAAGAAGGTTTTGTAACTTGTCATTTTTTTCAACACCACTAAATATGTATTAGATTCAATAATTTGCATTTTCCTGCTAAACACTTTTATGAAAAACATGTTTTTTCAAGTGAAATATCCCAGATCTTTGTAAAAGTTTTGATAATAATTGGGATTTCATACAATATTTGAATGATTGATATTCTTAGCTCCAAATCTCGTTCGATTTTTTAAAAAAAAAATTATTACATTAATTTAAACACATACATCTTACACGTTTCCATGAAAGCTCGAACCCATGCCCTCTTGGTCATAGGTAGGATGAGAAAGAAAAAATTAAACACAGCAAGCATCCTTAGAACTTTACATAACATGACAAGCCAGGAACCCGTCATTTTGAACTGTTCCAACAATCGAAGCACTAAGTTGTGAAAAAGTAACATGGAGAAACATCTCGTATATCATTTGGAAAGAAACTTATAAGGTAATTATTTTAGCTGTGGTTTCTTCTTGCTGATAGCTTCGTTTTACTCTAGACCTACATAAAGCAAAGTATGAGGGGAAATGTAATTCGAGTCTCAACACTATTCTTATATTTTTATGCGTAAATAAAACTATAAAGAAGAATTCAATTGAAAATCTACCTCAGCCTTCGTGCTAGACTTTCTGGAGCTAGACCTAGTAGTGCCCTTCTCTGTGGATTTTGAACTTTGCGCAGCATCTCCTTGCTTTAATGAAGAAGACAACTCTCGTTTCTTATCTTTTTCTTTGCCTGACTGTACACATGAAAAGCTGCAAGTTATCTAGATGTTTTATCCGAACATTTGTTGCATCTGATATTCCTTAACATATGTTAAATATCCCACAATTGTAGACCTGAGAGTATCCCACTATATAATGGTAAAGGTCTCCTCTCCTTACAAGCCGGTTTTGTAGGGAGAGAAATGAAAATTTTACATGGTATCAGAGTCAGGGCCGGTTTAATGTGGGACCGATTTATTACGATGATGGAACCCGAATTATCCCTTTGATGGGATCCCGATGAAGCTCCACGCTGCGCGTGAGGGAGTGTATTAAATATCCCACATCGACTGTGAACCTGGGATTATAATACTATATAATGGTGAAGATCCTCTCTTCTTACAAGCCGGTTTTATAGTGAGAGAAATAAGAACTTTACAATATATTAAAGAAATCAGTTTGACCTAAAATAATTTGATAATGTAGATTACTCCAAATGTTCTGGATTTAATCAAATTCGATACCTAGGATAGAAATGCGTGTTAAATATATCTCCAAATCCATTTATCACACAAGATGCAGTTTCTACATATTTCTATCAGATATTATTTATGTGTCACAGATATCAAACTTCAGGAGGCATCCCTTAAAGCCAAAAACGCCTCATTTATGTGTCATTGCAGAATATCGAATTTCAGGAGGCATCCCTTAAAGCCAAAAACGCCTCATAAGTCTTATGTCCGCTTCAATATATGAAAGTAGCAATTCAGCCTTTATTAAGCGACTTTCAGTAATTGATGCTAAGTTAGGATCTTAGGATTAACAATTTAGTTAGATAGAAAAGTGATTGAAGGGCATATGCTGACAATCTTGTGCCCTTACAGTACTGAAATCAAGAAACACAATTTAGATCACAAGATTGCTCGACCTCTTTGTCAACATGTAATCCTCAAAAGCTATGAATCTCTCTCTTTTTCAAGACATATATTCAGAAATAGGCATTGAGGTGACTTTTCTACGTCAATGAATATCTGTCTCTCTAGAACCATAAAACAAATTCAAGAATGAATTGCCATAATTGAATAGGCCATAATCCAGCATGGATATTTTGGACAAATATTTCACAATAAACACCATTCACTAGAGCATAAATAGACAATCCAAACAAAGTTCTCTAATTAAGTTCAGAAAAAATAAAACATGACCCGTAATTTTTCTCTTGGTGATGATAAGTAGCATGATTAATTCCAAATAGACATCAAACGCATTCCACTGAAAGGGGGCTTACCTTACTTCTGGGAAAATTCTCAGAAGTACTAGAAGAGCGTCCACCATCTATCTGTTTATTTTTGCTGCACCTACAAGGAAAGAAGATGAAATAAAGGCTCAATATTGGCAACTAATAAGTATTCAACACTGATGGGAAAAAAAAAATGGAATCTAGTTCATAATGATTCTCTTAAAGCTGAAGAAGAAGAGCAATCTTAGTTCTCTAAACATAAAACAATTGTGCATGTGTTGACACATGAATATAAAGAATAGATCTCGAAATGTTTATCAATTCTATAGTGCGTAAGTTGATCACTGATTGCAGAAAATATCATCGTTTCAGTTCATACCTAATGGGACTATAGTTCAAAAAAAATCTATGGCAAACAAAATTCTACGGCAAACCACAACAGAAACTTGTAGCAGGCCGCCAAAGCGGAGAGTGTATTTAGTTTAAATTTGATTAATTAGATAGAGTAAGATAATTAGATAGACCATGTCTTTTGGAGCATCTTTTGTTAGAGTCGTATCTTTCTTTAGCTTATTTATGTTTGAGTCGTTAGCAGGATTCATTATAGAGAGTTTAGTTTCAGGGTTGGCATAGCCAATTGGCCTTGCGAGAGGAGTGTTTGAGTATTTCGTTAGTAGAGTTTTTCAATATTAATTGGATTATATCAATTGGTGCGGTGAATGAGGAAATCATGGTGACAACAAGAGGAGATATGGAGAGCCGGATGAATCGGATGGAGAAACGATGGGTGACTTGTTAGGATGCATGCAAACCCTAGAAGTCAAACAGGAAGCATAGATGGCAAGGATAGAAGCATTGTTGGCCAAAAAACTATCTATGGTGCAGTAGGAAGCCATGAAGGCAGAACAAGAGTTGACTGCACGGGACCAGTATTTGATTCTCACAAAGTTAAACGAACTCTAAAACCGCGTGCCCGTAGGCAATGCGCCGCCACCACCACGACACAACGATGCGGGTGGCGAAAATTCTACGAAAATGAATATGGAGTTGCAACAAATCACCCCTACTGCACTGCCATCAATTCATGATAAAATTGTTAAGACAAAGAAAGCTATACAGATTTGATGGGACCCGACTTATCCCGAAGATGAGATCCCGTGAAGATCCACGCTGTGCGTGAGGGGGTGTGTGAATTATACCTGTTAAGATATTGTATATCTTTTGTAGATAGACTTGTATATCTTCATATTTTCTTAGATTAGATACATTTCTCTTCTATAAGTACAATCTTTGCAATCTATTTTCATTGAGTGAAATACGAGATACGTTTTCTCTACATAGTATCATAGATATTGTGCATCTTTTGTATATCTTTTGTAGATAGACTTGTATATCTTCATATTTTCTTAGATTAGATACGTTTCTCTTCTATAAGTACAATCTTTGTAATCTATTTTCACTGAGTGAAATACGAGATACGTTTTCTCTACAATCCCACATCGGCCATGGACCTGGAAATATACCTCTATATAATGGTCAAGGTCCCCTCTCCTTACAAACCGATTTTGTAGGGAGAAATGGGGAACTTTACGTGGTATCCGAGCTCGGTTCAATTGATGTGGGACCCGATTTACCCCGATGATAGGATCTGGTTTATCCCGTAATGGGACCCGACTTATCCCGATGATGGGATGTACTTCATTTTTTTTCCTAGAAAAATGTACTTCATTGTATTTACATTTAGGATTAAAATAATTTACATGTTTTGACTAAAATGTATTAAGTAATTGAGATTTTTTGTGTCTGAAGCATTTTTTTAACCAAAATAAGATGCATTTTTTGTCCAGAGCAAATGAATTATTCACAGTAGATTTCATTATATTTACACTTACGTTAAAAATGCACATAATTTTGAGTAAAATATGATTGCTTGAACAAATAATGATGTAGTCCAGATTTATACTTTTACAATGTTGCCCTTAAATGCATTACACTAACAAGAATAATGCACTAAGAATTGAGGCAAACATATATATATATATAGAGAGAGAGAGAGTAATGATCATATAATAATAGTTTTTCCTATAATAAATGAGAAAGAATGTGGATCCTTTATTTTGTTGATCCAATGGTTGTGATAATTCAGAATTTATTGAATAAATAAGGTAATTAGGGTATCTTAGTAATTTAGCCTTTAAGGTTGAATAACCGTCTTCTCTATCTTTAGATCTAAATATTCTCTCTCCTAATTTTCTCTTTCCTCCCATTATAATCAAACGATTATATCTTTCTCGATTCAAATCTATTTTTTACGAATCATATATCAAATTAAACATATTTTTACGACGATTCATATGATATCCATATTAAATATGTTAAATTTAGAAGATTCGAACGAAAATTATGATTTTATATTCAGCTGGTATATGTTCTTCAATACATTTACGTTCAGGATAAAAAAATGTTCCCAAATATGTGCATTTTTTTGCATCAAATGATGCATTCTTAACTTGAATAAGATGCATTTTTATTCTAAAGCAGATGCATTTTTGTATTCATATTGAGTGCATTTTTTGCATTGATTATATGTTGTTGTTTTATGCCCAAAATATTGCATTTTTTACATCGAATTTATGCATATTATATTTTATGAACTGCACGAAATGAATTTTTTGAATATATATTTTTCACATTTTAATCTGAGCCGTCGATTGCAATATTTAATGGCTCAAATTTTTTCGCATTTAGCACGGGAAATACTATTATTACCTAATCACTACCCTATATATATATATATATAGAGTAGTAATCATATGAGAATAGTTTTTAGTATGAGAAATGAGAATAAATCTCAGCCTTTGATTTTGTGATTTCAACGCTCATGATCTATTTCACTCCCTGTGCAGTTTTCCTCGATTATCCTGCAGTTTTGCAAAATTAAGGTTATTTTTGTAATTTTAGCTTTTTTAAAATCTGAAATAGTATCTCATCAGATTTTTTATTCCTTTCTTCGCGCGATTTGATTTCTTTTTCCTTATTCGTTCGATTTGATTTATATTTATTCTCTCGATCAGATTTTTTTCTTTGTTTCTGGATTTTGCATTCGTGTTCGATCTCGATTTTGTTAAGTGTGCATGAATATAGTTTAAATTTTTTTTATTCAGATCGACATTCATTTTTACTATTATATTGTGCATCTTTAGTGTTAACTTTGTGCATTTTTGTATCTTATAGGTTCATTTATTCCAAAGTGTGTTGATGAGATGAAGCATTTTAAGGGCAGAGTTTTTAGAACTGTTGATGTTGGTATTGAGTTTTATAAAGACTACGCACGTGCTGCTGCTTTGAAGAAGAAGATGTTTAATTTTTTTTTAATTCGTATTTATGTAAAAATGATGTAAATCGGGCTAAAAAATGAAGTAAATCAGGCTAAAAATGAAGTAAATCGGGCTTTGTGCAGTAAAAATGAGTATTTTTTATTCAGATCGACGTTCATTTTTACTATTATATTGTGCATCTTTAGTGTTAACTTTGGGCATTTTTGTATTTTACAGGTTCATTTATTCCAAAGTGTGTTGATGAGATGAAGCATTTTAAGGGCAGAGTTTTTAGAATTGTTGATGTTGGTATTGAGTTTTATAAAGACTACGCTCGTGTTGCTACTTTGAAGAAGAAGATGTTTAATTTTTTTTAATTCGTATTTATGTAAAAATGAAGTAAATCGGGCTAAAAATGAAGTAAATCGGGCTTAAAATGCAGGTTGCTGTTTGTGTTTGAGTATTTTTACAGTTTTAGCCTTTAAAGGCTAAAACTGCAGGATATTGGGGCAAAAATGCCGCTTTGATGAGAATGAATCTTGTTCGTCGATTTGATGAGATGGACGCGCGAGATCTATTCTTATTTCTCATAGTAACTCCTATTCTCACCTGATCACTACCCTATATATATATATATATATATATATATGATGTGCACCATCATTGCCCCCGCAGATGTGGTGATAACCAAACCTCCATGGATGCCACCTGATTGCTTAGCTTTGAGGACAAGGATATAGCAGTAGTGTATAATCGCAGCCCAAGGTACATGGTGGATTATGAGAGCTAGAAGATTTTGTATTTTGAGGATTTTGGATCAGATTTGATTAATTAGATGGACTCAAATAATTAGATAGATCATATATAATTCGATAAAGTCAGACAATTAGATAGATCATATCTTTTGGAGTATCTTTTGTTAGAGTCATATCTTTCTTTTGCTTATTTATGTTTGAGTCGTTAGCAGGATTCATTATAGAGTCATTAACAGAATTCATTATCAGAGAGTTTAGTTTCAGGGGTGGCATAGCTGATTGGCCTCGCGAAAGGTGTTTGAGTATTTCTTTGAGTCTTTTGTTATTCGAGTTTTTCAATATTAATAAATTCTGGATTCCATCTTTCGGTTCTATCGGAAAACAAATAATTTTGGACTAGTGACAGATAACATTCACCTTGTTAATATAACAATCAAAATCCCAACTCAATGTACACCTATAAGATCTTAAGAAGATTATGGCAACTGAATCATCATTAAAATAGTCTAACCGCAATGTGCAGTGAAAAAAGGCACAAGCCTGTGCAAGACCATCTTGCGGACCTTATTTTGTGAGATAGATGTAATCGGTCAATTCTCATCTTCATACTAACTACTAAGAATTGATCGAGATTGTGGATAATGAGGAGATGGAGGTCACTACAGAATTGATCATTTTTATTCTAATCGACCAATTCATGAAAATCCCTTCTTTGCGACAATCATTTGCCTTCTATAACGCATATATTTTGAACAGAATATATAAAGCAAAAAATCATAATGTTGTTTACACATTTTAATATGAATTATCGATTTAGTGTACATGAAATATGTAGGTTCATTATTATTAACACAAAGTGACACTTTAACACCGAATATATACATATATTAACATTATAATAGGCAGGAACAAGAGAGAAAGACATCAAGATGCTGAAAGTGCAAAAGAAATTGACAACTAAATCATGCATAGAGTAAGGTGAACAACAAAAGAATGTAAGAAAGAAACGAAATCTCTTACAACTTCAATGGGTTTGCATTCTGACTGAGTTGATTGTTTATATCCTGACCGATCTTACAATTTTGTTCACGATGTTGTCTAAGTTGAGATTCGAGATCATTAGCCTTCTCTTTCAAATTAGTAACATTTGTCTCTGCTTGAGTCACCACCTCAATCTCTGCCTTCACCTATCATCAATTCATGGCCAATTACAAGGATATCTATGCATACATACACAAATTCAAATATATATATATAGATAGATAGATATAGAGAGAGTTGTTCAAATAAGAAAAATTCCTCCCGCGAAAAATGAGAAAATTGCATGATTATGTTTACCATATTGCTTCAATACCCACGTTTTTTGAAGACCAATGTGGTATTTATTGATATTCAAGCAACGTGGTAAACCTAATTAAGCAACTTTCTCATTTCTCACGGGGAATTTTTCTCAAAAGAACCAATCCATATATATATGCATAAGTGATGAGAGAATCAACTATAACCTTATCATCAATAAGTGATGAGAAAGAAAGAGGTAGTTGTGATATTCTAAGTGCAGCTTCAAGTGCCTTCTTCAACTCAATCTCCTTATGTAACTGTTGTTGCAGTCCTGCCACCTACATTACAGTTTTCCTTTAAGTCTACTTGTAAGTTAATTCAGTGAGTCAAGTGAACATGGATATGCAAAGATTTGATCTAGTCAAAAATCCCTAATCAATCACTTGTAGACAATTGAATTATATTCCAGGAATTATATTTCAGCAAGTGAAATCATAAAAGTCAAGTAATCGACACGCCAACTTAAGGCAAGCTAGTGCATCATTTTAAGGATTTATAATTTTCAGTCAATACCATTAATATTAGAGTTGAATGGAAGTTTGAGAAGACCTTATATTAGTTTTGCAATTATAATACAATTTTCAAACCTAAGCATTATAACATAAACCTTGAAATTTTTTAATAATAGCACAAAAATATCTTGAGTCCTGACACAATTGTCCATTAAATATTTGTCATAAAATAAATACAAATTAACAATCACAAAACTTTTTAAAGTTATTTAACTGAATTAAAAATACATATAGGATAGTGAATTATTTAACTAATTCTTCAAAGTACTCTTATACAATAAAAATATTTTTTAAATTACTTAATTATTTAATTAATTTCAGAACTTATAATTAATTTTATCAAAACTGAAATTCAAACATTACCAAATATATTATTAGAAGGAAAAAGGTTCAAATATATTCCGAACTATTCGAATTTTCTCAAATTTATCCCAAACAATTCAAATATTTCAATAAATACTCAAACTATTAAAAATTATTCAAATATATCCTAAGCTATTTTTTCAACCAACAAAAAGTTGACCCTATTGTGAGAAATCAAAGTCAAACACATTGAGTTATTATACTGAACATTTAAATCCAAAAATTCAATTTGTTGAAATGGATTTCCGACAATACAATCATTTTTTTTCGTTGATAAAAATAAATAGTTTGGGATATATTAGCATAGTTTTTAATATTTTGAGTATTTATTGAAAATTTTGAATAGTTTGGGATAAAATCGAGAAAACTCGCATAGTTCGAAATATATTTGAACCTTTTGCCTTATTAGAATGATAATATATATAGATAAATTGTTAAGATATTCAAACTAAAATGCTACACTCTAATAAAAATAAACGAGCATATATATATATATATAATTGATCATTATAGTGAGTATGATACCTCATTACAGTATCATATACACTACAAAGATCAATTACACACACAACAATGAAGTATCAAAAGTAAGTACCATAATGAACTATCATATGCACTACAATGATCAATTATATACACAATAATGAAAAGTTCATAGTTCACTACAATATATATATATGCCTAATACAAACAAGAAATAAAAAAAACATCCATTTAAAATTATGCAAAATTAAAATAAATACACACAAAATTATTTTTTTTTATGTAAATAAATTTTAATGGACAATTTTTAAGGCCAAGAATTTTGTGTTTATGTTATATAATTGCTAATATTATACTTGCAAAACTAGTCAAATATTACTTTAAATTTTGAAATTAACTCATAAGATTAACCAACTATGAATAAAGTAGAACACAAAGCTGATATTTTCTTGAAACAATTGAGTGCTTTTGTCACAAAGAATGAAGCCATAATCTCACATAAAATAGAAGATTGGTAAGTCTTTTCTGCTCATCAAATCCAAATGTTCAATTTGAAGTATCACTCATATTATAATGCCATGCAATTGTGCATGGGCGGGCTTGTATGAGAGAGTAAAGGTGTTACCTCTTTCTCAAGAGATAAACGACGCTCATTAAACTCGTGCTTCTTTGCCTCCAGATTATCTTGCAGATGAGAATTGAAGGCGGCCTATTTTGGAAGGCATGTCAAGAGATCAACAAACTACAAGAAAATGAATGCAGACTTCACAAGAAAGCATTTGAAGCTTTACCTCATCCGTGATTCTGGTTTCCAAATCTGTTTTGATAGATTCAAGCTTTTGTATTGCTTCCCTAGTGATAATTATTAAAATTTAGAATAAAGTTTAAGACAAGGGAAATATATGTACCTCAGTATTATAAAAAAAACTTATGGATATGTTAGAAAGTTTTTATGGTATTTATTTATTTCTAGTTTTAAAGATATCCTCTAGATATGATATATGTGAATATATATTTATGATATCTTTTAGATTTTATTTTTCCTTTCCTTCTAAGATTAAATTTTCCCTAATTATATAAATAGGTGTATTGATTTGATAATTAATATACAAAAAAACTTCCCCCATTTTATGTATATGGTATCCAGAGCAAATGATCCTAGATTTAGAATTTCTAGGGTTTGGGATAAGAAATTTCTTCCCTTCCATTGCTGCCTTAACCCAGGCAGAGCAGTATCAGCATTAACAATACCAGCGCGAACAGTACCTGCGCTGTTGTGAATAGGGCCTGTGAAAAGTAGTCACACCCACATGTTTTAGATCTGGTTTCTCTCCGGCCAGTCCCAAACCTGACAAGGTTTTGAAGAAATTTGGCAAACTTAATCGGGCTCATATGGCCTCTATTAAGTTGTGGACTTCATTTCATGTAACTACTCTAGTACTACTTCTACTTCTACACATTTATGCAATTCCTCAATTGTTGTTGTTTCTACCATTGTAGGTGTGTCTTCTAATTCTCAAGGTATGTCTTGGCTATTAGACTCCGGTGCTAGAGGTTTTCAGCATACTCGGGGACACGATTATGATGAGACTTTTGCTCCTGTTGCTCACATGACCATAGTTCGTACTATGGTTGCAGTGGCTGCCACTCGTTCTTGGACTATTTCTCAGATGGATGTTAAAAATGCTTTTCTTCATGATGATTTACATGAGGAAGTCTATATGCAGCCACCTCCAAGTGTTGAGGCTCCTCCTCGACATGTTTGCCGCCTTCATCGTGCTTTGTATGGTCTCAAACAGGCTCCACGTGCTTGGTTTGAGCGATTTGTCTCTATCATACGGGTTGATGGTTTTTCACCCAGTGATCATGATCCAGCCTAATTCATTCATCTCTCTTCACATAGTCGTACCTTGTTTCTTCTATATGATATGTTGATTACAAGAGATAACAAGGACCATATTTTTCATGTGAAGAAACAACTCGAGCAGGAATTTCATGTCTGATTTGGGACCTTTGAGCTATTTCTTAGGCATTGAGGTCATAAATTCTGCTAAAGGGTTTTATTTGTGTCAATCTAAGTATATCAAAGATCTTATTGCTCGTTCAGGCCTCACTGATAATCTGTTAGTTGTAACCCCTATGGAGCTTCACTTACAGCTTCATCCTACTGATGGTATACCTCTTGAGAGGATCCTTCTCGATATCGACATATTGTGGGCAGTCTTTCTTATCTTACTGTTACTAGGCCAGACATTGCTCACGCAGTTCATATATTAAGTCAGTTTGTAAGTGCTCCTGCTTGGTCCGTTTTGGACATATGGTTGGATTTCTTAGATACTTAAGGGGCACATCATCTCATGTCTTGTTTATGCTAGAGATACTCCGCTTCAGCTCCAAGCTTACTCGGATTCTACTTGGGCGAGTGATCCGACAGATCGTCGTTCTATCATTGGATATTGCATTCTTCTTGGTTCTTCTCGTCTTATATGGAAGTCCAAGAAGCAAGCAGCAATATCTCGGTTTAGTAAAGAGGCAGAACTTCGAGCCCTCACCACCACCACTTCAGATGGTTGCTAGTTGATTTCGGTATTTCCTGTGTTGTAGACCAATGCCTCTTCTTTGTGATAATACTGGAGCTATACAAATTGTCAATAATCCAGTCAAACATGAACTTACAAAACATATTGGTGTTGATTCTTCCTTTACTCGATCTCACTGTCAACATAAAACTATTGCTCTTCAGTATGTGCCTTCTGAACAACAACTTGCAGACTTCTTCACCAAAGCACAAACTCAAGAGCATCATCGGCTTCATTTACTCAAACTCAATGTTTGGATCCACCTTAAGTTTGAGGGGGGTGTTAAGGCCCATATCCTATAGTCTAGGCCCATATTGATATATAAACTATAATTGTAATTCTAGTTAGACTTGTCCATTCACGATTTGTAACACATTATATTTGCTCAAGGAAACAATTGAAGTCCCTACTATACTCAAGTCCCTTTAACATGAAATAAAAATCAATATTCTACTGATTTATGCATTTTTGGTACTTATAATGATCTTGAATTTACTCAACAATCTATTTCAACCTTTCTTATTCTCATAGGATATTACATCAAACTTCTTATTCTCATAGTTTCTCATATAAATGGGTGGTTGAACGTAAACAACATCATCTTTTGGATGTTGCTCGTACTCTTCTTCATCAATAAGCATGCTCCAAAATTTTATTGATTTGATGTTGTGCTCACGACTTTCTTTCTTATCAATAGGCTGCCTTCAAGTGTGTTGAATAGATATATTCCTTTTTCTTGTCTACATTCCAATAGATCTCTATTTCACGTTCCTCTTCAGGTCTTTGGATGTGCATGTTTGTACAAGATCTTACTCCGGAATTGGATCTCAGTCAATTTGGTGTGTATTCCTTGGTTATACTCGCATACAAAAAGGGTATAGATACTTGATCCTTTTGCAAAGCATCATCATACTTGTGACAATGTTACCTTGATCTTAACCCTACTTGTCTCCTGTCACACTCCTACTCTACTTGTCGTATCTCCTATAAGCCTTATACGCATCGTCCTTTTGCACATCCTACCTCATGTCCTACTACTTCGTCTTGTTTTTTTTCTCCTGAAGAACCTTCACCTTCCAACAATGATTTACCCATTGCCCTATGCAAAGTACACGATCTTGTACTACAAAACATCCATTGGCTAACCATATTTCTTTAGATTTTTTTTGTCCTAGTTTTCGTACTTTGTTATTTCTTTGTTATCTACTATTATAACAAATTCTCGCATTGAGGCATTTAAGAACCCTCATTGGAAAGCAGCAATGGATAAGGAAAAGCATACCATTATGAGTCATGGTACTTGGATGCTGGGTTTTGTACCTTGTTCTGATGACATTGTTGTTTGTCGTTGGGTATTCACTATAAAACATAATGTTGATGGTATTATTGAACGATACATTGTGGCAAACGGAGCACTCAAACTTATGGTGTTTACTACTTTAGAAATCTATCCTACAATTAGATTGAACTCTATTCACATTTTTTTCACTTTAGTTTTGAATCTTTATTGGCCTATGTATTTGCTTGATGTCCATAATGCTTTTCTCTTAGTGATCTGAATGAACTCAGGTCAGTTGTCTTAAAAAAGCACAATATAGCCTTAAAAAAGTCCAAAATCTTAGATTGATAAATTCAACAAAGTCCTTGAAGTTATTGGTTTTAAGCAGTGCAAGTAAGATCACTTTGTTTTGTGGGGCATCAAGCTTCTCGTATTGTCGTTCTTATTGTATATGTCGATGACATACTACTTTCAGGCAATAATGACAAGGGGATTGATGAAACAAAAAAATATTTGCTTCAACATTTCGTTATTGAGGATATGGGTCATCCCAAGTATTTTCTTGGGGATTGAAATTGCTCACAGTAAATTTGAAATTTCTCCTCGTGTGGAATGTCCAACTTAAATCTAGTGTTCATTCTCTAAGGATTCAAGTTGGGCCCAAACTAGCTGTTCTCTCACACCTTTCATAACCCCGTGTCTCCCGATTTAATATCAAAGCACTAAAAGCTTTCTCCAAAGGTGGCACTTTTTTTTTCCTAGAGTTAATAAAAATAGTGCTTTCTCTTTGAATATATTCATTGCACATAATTGAGTTTATTGTGGAGGGGGATTTTATTCTTTTTTCTGGTCTTTGTTGATGATTGCTCGCACATGATATGGTTGTAACATGATGCAAACATCAACACATGTTTGTCGCTTGTATTCTTCTTTATCACATATATGTTCTCAAGTAATGCGGAAGCTACAATCAAATCATTGGAAGTCAAATAATATAGCAACTTCAATTAAAACATGTACTTGTAAAAGCTTAACATATAACATTTGGATTTTTCTTATTGAAAAAAATCACTTACTCATCTTCAACGGGAAGGTCAATTGACTCCATAGACAAGTTCTTCTTTCCCTGGGCTCCAAAATATGAAGTGAGTTTCATGAGATATCTCCAAAAGGTTAAATGGCAGAATGACTCAAAAAATATAAGGAAGAGTTGGAGAATCAAGCAATGGAGGATTTTTAAGGAAAATTTATAAATGATAAAATAGTACATAATAAATAACAGCCAAGAGTCCAAAATGCTGCACCTCTACACAGAAATAACTCAACTACATACTAAACAATAATATACTTACAGCAGCACGTCCCCAAACAGTTGGTCTTCGCACACTTCGTGCACCTCCATGCGATTCATCAGGATCTTGCATATTTGCATCTTCCATATTAGGAACATCATCAGTTACTTCTTTTCTATCATGTCGAGACAATGATATTTGACATTGACCCATTGACAAACTTTGGTTGGCTTCAAGAACATCAACTCCCTGGGGAGATTTGGAACCTGAATTATCACTTCCTGATATCTGCATATTCAAATGTTTGGTGGGGGTCTTTAAGAAGACAAACTTAAGGGCATATGAAGATATATTGAGAAATGACAATCAGCGAAATATATAAGGAATCGAAAGCTTTTTGATTATTTCTTCAAATTGTATTCCATGTAATATTAAATTAAGGAGATATATAGGAATCGGCAATGATAAAGCTAGGATGTAGCAAAATCATGCCCACACATTGACAATTAAAGTAGTGAAAATCCACAACAACAAAATTAATTGAAACCTCTTATATAAGGGGTAATATCTAAAACCAGAACATATTTCATGCAATCAATTTTCAATGATGAGATGTACAATGAGACATAAAAACACAAAGAACAAATAGACCGATAATATAACAGGGTATAGGTAAAGAAACTGCATCCAGAAACGAGCAAAAAAGAAGTTAATATAATTCTATCAGCATCATATATTGCTCAAGAGCAATTTAAAAGATATTTTACATGTTAATTTAAATCATTGGGGCAAGCACCACTTAGTTTTATGTAGTTGATTGTATAGTCATCTATAATCTTATAACCATGTTGCATAAAAGAAAAGTCAAATGTGAACAAAAACCTTTTCACTATGTTTTTTATCACCAGTTTCAATAATTGCTCGACTTGATTCATGCTCGAAATCTTCATCCATGTCAGATTCACTGCCTTCACTCATCTCATCCTCATCAAAGCTATCATCATCATCATCATCATCTGTTATTTCCTCACTTTCAGTTTCACTTTCTTCTGAATCGGTGTAGGGCTCATGTGTTGCAGCTGCATCCTGAACATTCAACCAAAGCTAGTAACATACTACCTCTAGAAAAGCATGGAAATAGAATGATATAGGATGACACATCGTTTCATATAAAAAGACAACTACAATCACAACAGATATTTAATCACTTTTCTTAGCATGAATGTGCCGAAGCTATGGAAATGCTTGTGCTTAACGGTTTTGGTCTGGGGATAGTGATGATAATTGCTATTATTGATGGTGAAGATGAACCTGCATGATAGATTGGCTAATAGAGATTAAATTATGCAAGATTATGAAGTGTGAATGGCAATAAGAGAACCTATTTGGATTAGTATGCTGGATGAGGGAAAGAAAATCAATTTACATTGGTTGACTGCATGAGATCGTGAGTTTATTGTAGAAACATATTATGTTCTTGATAGATTTCAAATAGAGAAGACATCATTAAGAAATTAGTGAATAATTTTTCTGTACGTTATTTGGCCTAGTGGGACCAGTCTTTTCTCTTTAATTCCTATTTAAAAATATAAACAACCATCAATATCTCAATTTCCAACATAATTTTAACTCTATTGTAGTCTGATTTATGATTGTAGTTTGATGCCCAAACCAAATTGATTCTAATCAATAAAGTTTTAAAGAGAACTACTAAATGTATTGTATAGACAAAAATATATTGAACATGACTTGCAATACAGTGGGATGTCTAGGTTTTAAGTATAACTCACATTATGGTATAATCTTGAACAAAAGTATCCACCAAGGCTTTTTTGCAATAAAATACCAGCAACAAAGAAGATACATGAAAATGTATAGTAGCATGCAGCAGGAAAAGCACTTTATGAAAAGAGTTAATAAGATCATCTGAATTTGAAATAACATAATGAGAAAAATAATTGAAGCATACCCCAAATATGTTATCATATTGTTCCAATAAAGTAATAGCAATAGCTTGAGCATGATTAGCTGCAGCAGCTGCTTGCAAAAGTTGTAAAGAGCCATCAGCTCCTACATTAAAATCATGGTCGAGTTCACATTCACCAGCAAGAAGGGGGCGAAGAAGTAAGGGAGCCATGCAAGCTGCCACAGCCGAAATACTCATTCTATTCACTGTTTTATGGGAAGCCACCATTTTCATCATCACCAAGATTCTGATAAAGAGAGAAACATAAGCTTCAGAATAGAGCGAGATTTGAAAACTGTAAGATCTAGGTCGAAATATGATATTCGAATTAAAATTTTGAAGTAGAAAGTAGGGAAATACTCCAAGGGCAAGTGAAAAGTAAGCAATTTTCAAGAATTTTTTCCAGAGGTCTATCAAAACACTTTTCATCAACATGAGAATTTGTGTGTAGCATTTTTTTTTTTTTTTGAGTTGTACATGTATCACAAGCATAAAGTCTTTTCCTAAACTTTGATTTTTTTTGTTATCATAAGTAGAGGATATCTCTATGTATCGTGTATCATTCATCAACTCAAATCACATAAATTTTATACATAGCTGACCATATATTGTAGACTGTAAATCAACTAATAAATGAACAGATAATTATTCTTATTAGATATCATCCATACAATAATATGCTAACACTCTCCCACAAGTAGGAATATAAATATTTATTATCTCCAACTCAAAGATCATCAATCCAAACACCATAAGAAGTCATGTGCATTTAAGTAACACAAAGATAATGAAACCTTCTTACTTGATCAAAATAAAATCAAGCTAAAGATAGTGCGGGTGACATGTACCGAAGAATATTTAATGTTTATCCATTGTTGATTCAGGTAATACAACGGTGAATAATATCTCATATGATCCAAAAAAAAAATTCTATAAACACAACTGCTTTTGAAAACAAGAAGATGAAAAAATCGAAAACAATGATTTGTGGTCTCTACTTCTAAAGAAAAATATAATTGTATAGAGATAATGTGGGCAAAATATTTTGCATGAGATATAATGTAAATATCACTGGAGTAGCTACTAGCTAAAGTAAAGAAATACACTGACACATTTTGTGGCAAAATATTTTGCATGACATAAAATGTTACTATCATTGGAGTAGCTAAAGAAAATATATACCCTTTTATTAAATAAGTTTTTGTCAAAATGAAATGATGACATTATTTGAAGAATAAAGATTATCGACCAATAAAATCTTATTTGACAACCCCAAACCCTCAAATCCCACAAGCAATGTCTTGGCTGAATGTTATACTAATAACCCAAAACATTATCATCCTTAGCTTATGTTAATGATCAACTTTTGAGGTTAACCTATTTTGCAACTATTATAATTTCCTTAACAACCTGGGAAACCACATACTTTCCACAAAATATTTGATGTTCTCAGGGTGCTTGATCCAAATTTCAGGATTGATCCCACCTATAGTTCAAGTAGTTTGGCAGATGAATTTGGATAACATTTTCAAACACATTTTCTCTTTAGAATATGTTGGGAATAGTGTAGGAATATACCTAGTATATTCAAAATGTAAATATGGATAGTATTATTTCTTACTTTCCTAGATTAGATTACACTACTTGTATATATTGGTGTAAAGTCTTGATCAATAATATTATGAAAATTCCCTCAATTACTTTGTTTTAACATGGTATCTAGAGCGGGTTTGGGTCTGGGCAAAATAAATTTCCAAAATTAGGGTTTATTGGAGATTTGGGAATTAGGGTTTGGGCAAGAAAACAACATAGCGCCTATTTCGCTGCCCATTTCGCATTCGCTGGCAACTGGTCACCACCGCCGGCACAGGGAGGAGCGCCGGCACCTCAGCAACCGGCACCCGAAGTCTGGCCGCCGGAATCTACGTGTGTGTGGTACACGCGCCGGCGGAGTTTTCGCGCAGTAGAAGTGCGCGGTGGTGCATGAGCGAGTGTCGATTGTTAGATCTTTCTCCAGCGACATCTGCAGCCTCGTCGGGCCTCTCTCTACTTATCTGTGGACTCTGTCATTATTGATCTTGTGTGACTTCGATTTTGAGGTACCTGTTAGTATTGTGTTTGAAAGTTGATTTGAATTGGAACCCTTCTATTGTTGTTTATAATGTCTGACAACGAAAAGAAGATTGTTGATGTTGTGCTAGTTATGAAGAAGATAACGGAATATAAACTTAGTTCTACAAATTATTTAGATTGGCATCAAACCATTGATCTTTATTTGTTGAGTGTGTCTATGGATGACCATATGACTAATGATCTACCATTTGATGACACCAAAATTAATTGGCTTCGTGCGGATGCTAAATTATTTTTACAGATCCGTAATTCTATTAGTAGTGAAGTGGTTGGAATGATTACCCATTGTCGGACAGTAGAATCTCTTCTATCTTATTTGGAGTTTTTGTATTCGGGAAAAGGGAATATTTCTCGAATGTATGATGTTTGTCGGGCCTTTTATAAGCCGGAGAAAGAAGATAAGTCTCTTACAGATTACTTTATGGAATTTAAGAGGACTTATGAAGAACTAAATGTGTTGCTTCCATTTAGCCCTGATATCAAAGTTCAACAAGCTCAACATGAGAAAATGGATGTGATGAGTTTTCTGGCCGGTCTTCCACCTGATTTTGAGACCGCTAAGTCTAAAAAACTGTCTGATAGCCAGATCACATCCTTGGATGAAGCCTTCAGTCGACTTCTTCGCCCTGAGCGTACTGCCACTACTCCACCTTCTCCACATAACAGTGCCCTCCTCAGTCGGGCACACATTTATCAATCTGGAAGGCCGCAACACAAGAATGATCGAAACAAGGGAACTCAGCCACATTAGACAACAAATGTGGAGTGTTATTACTGTCATGAGATTGGTCATACCAAAAGAGATTGTCAGAAACTTCGGTACAATAACAACAAAAGAAAGACCCCTCAATATGCTCATGTGGCTAAAAGTGGTTCAGGCAATTCTAGTGATTTTGTTACAATCTCTGCGAGTGAGTATGCCAAGCTGATGCAACAATCAACTTAATCTAGCTCTGTTACTGCTATTGCCGAGTTAGGTAATCCTAATGCATGCCTTGTTTCCTCCTCTTCCAAGTGGGTCATCGATTCTAGTGCTACGAATCATATGACATGTAACTCAAATATGTTCACTACTTTTGACCCTCATACTCGTGCTCTTCCTCTTCCTGTTACTCTTGCCGATGGTTCTCAGTCTCGTGTCATTGGTTCGGGAACTGTTAATCCAACATCTTCCCTTTCTTTGTCCTCCATTCTTAGTCTTCCAGAACATACCTTTAATTTGATTTCTGTCAGTAAACTTACTAAAAATCTCAACTGTTGTGCTTCTTTTTTTCCTAATTATTGTTTGTTTCAGGATCTTACGACGAAGCAGATTATTGGTAAGGAACATGAATCAAGTGGCCTATACATTCTTGAAACACAACATCCCACATCCGTTGCATGTGTTACAAAACGCAAAAGTCCAATAGAATCAATCTAGAATTACAAGATATGTTATGAATATAATACAATATGGGCTAGAGATATGAGCCTTAACACCCCCCACCCTCAAACTCAAGGCGAATTCAAAGCGTTGAGTGTGAGTAAATGAAGTCGATGATGCTCTCGAGTTTATGCTTTGGTGAAGAAATGTGCAAGTTGTTGTTCAGAAGGCACATACTGAAGAGCTATAGTTTTCTGAAGACAGTGAATTAAGTAAAGGAAGCATCAACACCAATATGTTTTGTAAGCTCGTGTTTCACCGGATTATTAGCAATTTGTATGGCTCCAGTATTATCACAAAGAAGAGGCGTTGGTGTAGGACATGAAATACCAAAATCAGCTAGCAACCAACAAAGTCATACAATCTCTCAAGTAGTTATGGCAAGGGCTCGAAGTTCTGCATCTGTACTAGACCGAGATACAACTGCTTGTTTCTTGGACTTCCATGTAAGAGGGGAAGAACCAAGAAGAATGCAGTATCCAGTGATAGAATGACGATCTATCGGATCACTCGCCCAAGTAGAGTCCGAGTAAGCATGAAGCTGAAGCGGACTATCTCTAGCATAAAACAGAGCTTGAGATGATGTGCCCCTTAAGTATCTGAGAACATGAACCAAATGTCCAAAATAAACCGAAGTAGGAGCACTCACAAACTGACTTAATATATGAACTACATTTGCAATGTCAGGCCTTGTAACAGTGAGATAAACAAGACTGCCCACAATATGTCGATATCAAGAAGGATTCTCAAGAGGTGTACCATCAGTAGGCCGAAGCTATAAATGAAGCTCCATGGGTGTTGCAGCCAACCGAATATCGGTGAGGCCAGAACAAGCAAAAAGATCTTTGATATACTTGGATTGACATAAATAAAACCCTTCAGCATGATGCATTACCTCAATACCTAAGAAATAGCTCAAAGGACCCAAATCAGACATATGAAATTCCTGTCCAAGCTATTTCTTCACATGAGAAATATGGGTCTCGTCGTCTCTTGTAATCAGCATATCATCAACATATAAAAGAAGCAAGGTTCGCCTACGTGGAGAGAGATAAATGAATAAAGCAGGATCATGATCACGGGATGAAAAACCTGCAGCCCGTATCACAGAGACAAAGCGCTCAAACCAAGCCCGTGGAGCCTGTTTGAGACAATACAAAGCACAACGAAGGCGACAAACATCTCCAGGGGGAGCCTCAACACCTGGTGGTGGCTGCATATAAACTTCCTCATGTAAGTCACCATGAAGAAAGGCATTCTTGACATCCATTTGAGAAATAGTCCAAGATCGAGTAGCAGCCACTGCAATCATTGTACGAACAGTAATCGTATGAGCAACAGGAGCAAAGGTCTCATCATAATCATGTCCCTGAGTCTGCTGAAAACCTCGAGCAACAAGACAAGCTTTGAATCGCTCTATAAAACCATCTAACTTGGTCTTTATTTAGAACCCACTTACATGTAATGTGTACTACATGAGATGGTAAGAGAACAAGATCCCAAGTGCCTGTATGAGTTAGGGCAGCCAACTCCTCAGACATAGCAAGTTGCAATTCTGGATGACAGGCAGCTTCTTTATATGTAGATGGCTTGTCAATAATAGCACTTACACGTGGAAAACCTAATTTGTCAAGAGGGACAATATAGCACGATCTTGAAGATTATATCTTTGCCCAACCTGTGACTTATCAGAAATAGCATGAGACTTACCAAAATTGTTAGTATCAGTACATATGGGAACATTAGAATTGGCCGAAGAGGTAGGAGGTGGTGGAATTGTTACAGAATCTTTGGCACGGCGATTGTAGACATGTGTGATGGGTGGTATGGAAGGAGTAGGATCAGGAATAAGTGTAACAGATGGAGATGGTGAAGTATCATCAGTAGTAGATAAAATAGGTGGAAGATAAAGAAAAGATGTAGACTCGATCTGAGAATATGAGGTTTGAGTAGAGGGGCTATAAAAGAATGGATGGTTCTCAACAAATGTCACACCACGAGAGATACTCATGCGACAAGAGGAAGGATCATAACAACGATAACCCTTATGTTCAGGACTATAACCCAAAAAAAACACTCCACAGATTGAGCAGTCAACTTTGTTTGCTCACGGGGTGCAAGCAGAACATAGCATGTGCATCCAAAAACACGGAGGTGATCATACTTAGGAGGTGTACCAAAAAGAACTTCACCGAAACATTTACCAAGAAGTTTGGAAGATGGTTGTCGATTGATAAGATAAACCTTAATGGAGACAGCTTCTCCCCAGAAGTGAGAAGGAACAAAGGAAGCAATCAGAAGTGTTCGAGCAGTCTCTATGATATGACGGTGTTTGCGTTCAACAATCCCATTTTGGGCATGAGCGCCAGGACATGACAACTGAGCAAGAGTGCCCTCAGAGGTCAGAAATTGGCGAAAGGTGTCAGATAAATACACACCACCAAAATCAGAACGAAAAACTCGAATAGGAGTAGAAAACTGAGTGTGCATCATGCGAGTAAAGGGCTGGTAATTGGAACATAATTGAGATCGGCGTTTCATGAAATAAATCCAAGTATAACGAAAATGATCATCAATAAAAATGACATAATATTTATGACCACCATTGGAGGAAAAAGGTGCAAGACCCCAGACATCAGAATGAATAAGATCAAAATGTTTAGCAGAGTGAGACAAACTAGAATGATATGGAAGTTGTGTTTTTTTTCCTATTCGACAACCCTTACAATGAAAGTTAGAATCAATAAATGAATGACCTAAACTCCCATTATGTATTAGAGTAGACAAACGTGACCCACACAGGTGACCCAAACGATGATGCCACTGGGCAAAGGAGATAGAGGACGATGATGTAGTAGAAGACGTAAGGTGTCAAGTACATATAGGCTAGAAGAACCCCTTCGGTGATGACCTGTCCCAATTACAGTCCCATGTTGACAATCTTGAATAAAACAGGATGAGTCATCAAATCCAACAAAGTAATTATGGTCAGTAATCTAACCAACCGAAATGAGGTGCATAGACAACTCAGGTACAAGAGACACATTAGGAACCGGAAAATTAGATGTACAAATTGAACCTTGATGAGTGATAGAGCAAGATGTACCATCAGCAGTCTGAATGGAAACGCCATGAGTGACTGGTTTGCTTGCAACTAAGTGTGACTAATCATATATCACATAAAATGATGCCCCGGAATCAAGTATCCAAGATGACCGAGAAGCATCTACCAGTGAGGCAGCAACAACTGAAACGCTGACTCCATGGATGGAAATATCAGACATTTGAGCAGCAATACAAGGATCTGTTGGTGCGGCTTAATCAAAGAAGAAAAGTGTAGACAACCCTGTGTTGGCTGATTTTTTAATATCCCGCAGTTCCAATTGAAAAACCAAACATCAATACACTATTTCTAGGTAAATCAATTTGCAATCTTCCACAATGACAGCTGCAATAGGATTCAACATGTTGATTTCTGGGAAGAGTATAACAGCAAACAGAATGACAAAACCTTCCATTACAATGTTGCTTTCAAGCCTAGTTCAACAGGCATAAAATAAGATGGTGCCGCGAACCTACATGAGTCGGGCTAGAGAGAACAGGCAGGTTATGAAGCAACAACAGCGCAAAGAGAGAGGCAGACAGGGATGAAGCAACAACAGCGCAACAAACACACGAGAAATGCGATGGTGGAATGCACGACTTGCGGCATAGATGGGATGGCCGGGGTGCCGGGCAGAGACGCACGCGGCCCAGATAGGCAACAGGAGGGCGAACACGTGCAGAGAGAGAATGGCAGAGGCGCGCGTGACGTTGGAGACCGATGGGCAGATCGCACGACGCCGGAGACCGATGGGCATAGGCGTGTTATTTTGTTACATTTGTTGATGATAATTCTCGTATGACTTGGCTTTATTTGATGAAAACTCGTTCTAAATAGTTTACACATTTTTTGCCTTTGGTGTTGAGTAAAACACAATTTAATGTGTCTGTGAAAACTTTATGTAGCGATAATGCTAAGGAATACCTCTCAAATATATTTCATAATAATATGATGCACAGTGGTATTCTTCATCAAACCTCGTGTTGACACACCATCTCAAAACGGTGTTGTCGAACGAAAGAATCGTCATCTTCTTGAGACTGCTAGAGCCTTGTTATTTACCATGTAAGTTTCTTAACATATTTGGGTTGATGCTGTTTCTACTGCATGTTTTCTTATTAATCGCATGCTATCATCTGTTCTTCGTGGGGTGTCTTCTTTTCATGTCATGTTTCCCTCTCAGCCTTTGTTTCCGATTGCACCTAAAGTATTAGGGTGTACTTACTTCCTCAGGTTACTAAACTAGATCCCAAATCTTTGAAGTGCATATTTCTGGGTTATTCTAGGCTACAAAAGGGGTATCGATGTTATAGTCCGAGTCTAGATAGGTATCTTGTGTCTGCTGATGTTACCTTCTTTGAAACTACTGTCTATTCTCCGGTCTCTACTCCTCCTCCCACTGGAGGGAGGATATAGATTTTCTTATATACACTACCTCTGCTCCAGCTACTCCTTCGGTTCGTAGCCAGCCTCCCATTACACAAACTTACTCTCGCCGACTGCCCTCTGCCCCGGTTGCTTCTGAAGTGGTGCTTGATACCACTGATTCATGTTCTGATGAGCCAATAGCTACACCATCAGATCCTGTCTCATTTGATGATCCTCAGAGATATAGAATAGTTGTTGGAAAACTTAACTATCTTAGGGTAACTCGCCCTGATAATGCCTTTTCAGTTAGTGTGGTGTCTTCACCTACTATTGACCATTGGAGAGTTGTTGAACAAATTTTGCATTATCTCAAAGGAGCACCGGGACATGGAATTGTTTATGCTGGTCATGGTCATAATAGAATCGAGGCTTTCACAGATGTTGATTGGGTAGATTCAAAAGAAGATCATAGATCGATTACAGGATATTGTGTTTTTGTTGGAGGCAATCTGGTTTCATGGACAAGCAAGAAACAACAAGTTGTTTCGCAATCAAGTGTTGAGTCTGAGTATAGAGCTATGGCTAAAGCTGCATGTGAGATAATTTGGGTAAAAGTGTTTCTCAATGAAGTAGGTTTGAAGGTTTCAATGCTAGCTAAGTTATGGGTGAGACAATCAAGCTGCAATTAATATTGCTTCTAATCCAGTTTTCCATGAAAGGACTAAGCATATTGAAATTGATTGTCACTTTGTTCGTGAGAAGATTAAGAAGGGTCTCATATGTACAGGGTATATGATGACACAAGACCAACTTGGAGATATATTTAATAAAGCTCTGAATGGTGCGCAATTGATTATCTTTGTTAGTTGGGCATGATTAACATATATGCTCCAACTTGAAGGGAAGTATTGGGAATATTGTAGGAATATACCTAGTATATTCAAATGCAAATATGGATAGTATTATTTCTTACTTTCCTAGATTAGAGTACACTACTTGTATATATTGGTGTAAAGTCTTGATCAATAATATTACGAAAATTCCCACAATTACTTTGTTTTAACAGAAGACAACATCAAAACTAATTAATTGCATTAGATGATTCAGATCATATGACATAACAGTTGAAGATAGGCCATATCAAACACAGCAATAGACGTTAGTTTAAGGTCAAATAAAGTGGTTGATAAGAGAAAATATCTTTACTATACAGATACATACTATGATAAAATAAATTAAACAATGTAAATGCCAAAGTGATATTGAAGCACCTTTGTAATAAACGACGATTTGGCTCTGGAAATGTTTCACATATTGCCGAACGCATAGCGGCTACTCTCATGCTACGTTCAGTTCCTGATCATTAAGTAAATTCTTCCAAATGAACACCAAAGACGAGGGAACTTCAACATTCATCATATTCAACATTTTGCAGGATGAATTCCACAAAATTTAAAAAATCAGCTCGTCTACTTAAATACTATCGTGTTATAACTCCTCCTTTTAGTTTGGGCGTATTGTTATTTATTTATGTGTGAAAATTGATGTCGTCTTGTAGAAACCTAAATATTGTTTGTTCCAAATCTATCTTACCATAACCTCATTAACTTTTCCTAAAGTCATGAATTAATTAACAGTTTCCAAGAAGAAAAGTTCAAGATAAAACTTTTCCCATGCAACTAATTGAAATACACAATGATAAAGAGTTAATTACTTTCTTTGAGGAGGCTAGTCACCAAACTTCATCTAGTACTTCACGTTCAAAGATATGAAGATTAAAAACATAACAGTTACAAAAAAAATAGCGAATACTACAATGTGTAAAATATGATTTGTCAACTATATTTACAGTTTGTTCCACTATCTAGTAAAATAATATGTTTCCTCAATATACCAAAAATAATTATACAAAGTTACATATTTCATAAAACTTCATGAGTTTTCAATTAATTTATTAATGAACCATTTACTTCAATGAACCTACTTTTAAGATGAAGTGTTAATTGGATACATTCACAAGTCTAAACATTTATATATGTTCTTTTTGTTTTGTTATAGTTTGCAAAGATAAAAAACAATAGGTAAGTAAATTCAGAAGAGAAAAAAAGCAAAAAAAACATTGGAACAACAAACTTACGACAAGATTCAACGAGAGCCTTGCAGCAAGAAGCAGGAACTGGAGATGATGGTAGCTCTCGAAGTACATACTGGTGATAGAAATCAATCAATTAAAATACATTACGAACTTCAAATTCAAATATATCTACACCATATGGGAGTACCTTCACACAGTCAGCTATTACATGTGCATCCTCGTCCGACGAAAACTCAGTTTTCCCTGAATGTGATTGAAAGTACATCATTTTTATCTTGATAAACACCTTCAATCAATTTGGGGCTTCAGAAAATCACTAAAGATGTTAGATACACAATCGAAGCATAGTTTTGAAGGCATTCCAGCACTAGAATGTTTGGAGCTCTGCAGAAATATGAGAACTTGTACATTCCAGACATACATATTTAAAATTGTCTCAGTACTTACAAATCTTTACGGTCAAGAAGAAACATATAACTATTACTGAAATTAATGAAGTCTTCATAGTGGTAGTTTGCATTTCCTAACATTAAAGTTTTAGGAGCATATAGCTAGTCTTGAACAATCGTAGCTTTTCTAGTCATAGGCATGCTAGAAGCACCATTATAAATATTTTGGAAGCCAATCAACTTCTTAAGTTTGTTAATCAAAGTTTTCAATTGTTTATTTTATGATTCCGGAACCTTAAAGGAAAGAAAGTGGAACAAGTTACAGCTTATTTGCACTTGCTAAAAATTTCTGGAAGAAGATTTTAGGCATTGAATCAATGCTTACCATCTTTTCTTTGCATCATCTATTTATAAATTATTTAAATGATAAAATCTTGTAAAAATTAGAAATTTATGTCAAATGGTATGTGGAAGGTGTTGTTCATCAGCCACATGCCAATGTGAAGCTGGACAAGAAGTACAATTTTATCAATCATCATGTTTACTTATTATGTAGTTTATCAAAATAAATGTTTATCAGGTCCCCTATCCATTTTGGTAGGACTTGAATCTACTAATAAGTGAAGTAAGCTTAATTAGCAAGTCAAGAATCATGCTTCAAGGTCCCATTCATTGAGCGTTCTCGTGAAATGAAATGATGATAGAGGCAACTATGGTTGCTATTTAAATGAAGATATCATGCCAAAGGATAATAGTGTCCCACATTTATTTTGTAGACAACTTTACTTCATTTATAAATAGGTACGAGACTATCTCTAACAACTTTCTGAATTATTCATTAGTAGAAGAAAGTTCAGTACCGAGGAGCTTCTGTTGCAAGTTCCATCACAGGCATGTAACTCTAAAAGTACTAGTTAGGCATGTAACTCTGAAATTACTTGTTATTTGTTAACCATAGTTTTCAATAAAGTGCTATGCAACCATTTTGAACTGTCTATGTTTATAAGAATTCTTTTATAGATGATTCATTAGTGGTATTAAAACACCTAGATAATAGTTAACCAACACTACTAATCTGCATGGATTGGATGGATTATATATAAATTAGGGCTAGGAGATTTTATTAGAGGAATATTTTCTTCAATAATATTTACTTTGATAGATAAATGAACATTTATGTTTTATTAAATGTGAGAATTTAGTTTAGTATTTATTTGATTCATCCATTAATGTTTATTGGATCAATTAAGGGAGTCAAGTTATTAGGTTTATTGTCCTTCCATTATTATGTTTTGGAATGCAGAAATTGTTGGGCACACGCTAGAAAACTCGAAGTATTTTACCTATTTTATTTGTTTCATATATGTATTCATTTTCTTTCTATTTTCTATTAATTTAATATTTGTCACCTAATTATTTTTTATCTTTACCTATTAGAATTTGGTCCAGCCTACCACTTCATTTTTATGGAGAGAGTGATGCAATGATTATATTCGGTGCACACACGTTAGAAAAGATAATTTTGTCTATTATCGGGTATCTCGCAAATGTGAAAATTAACTTTTCAGGCACAATATATAACTATTTAGCCATCAAATCTAATTATTTTCCTTTAGAAATAGAGTCACTAGAAATTGCTCTAGCGCCACTCATTCTTTGCTAACAAAGCCTACAGCCGTAAGTTGCTCACACTCCGACCACCTGTAATATCTTCTCATTCTCTTGCTCCTGATTTCGGATCCCTGCCAAACATAAAGATTATTTCGGGTAATGTCCACCCCAATCTAGTCTTTCCCAAGTTATTTTTAGGAATTGATGTCTGTACAACTACTACTGAGTTTGTGGGTAAGGGTGTTGTGCAGCACAAATATACTGTGCTAGAATATATCACAACCTTTATTGCCCATAAGGTTAGATGCCTAATTATTGTGGATATTTAGGACAAACCTTGTTTACTTTGCCCTCCAACATTTGCCATTTTATTACTTCCACACAATGTATGTCCATTTTCACTGCTGACATATCAAATCAAGCTAAAACATGCTAATAAAGTTGAATATGCCATACCACAAATGTTGATCACGAGCTGCAACTTATTTTATTTTAGTTTTGATGACAAGGTTGTTTTAAGAGATCAGCAGTGGATATGCATGGATAGGATGGGTATACATAAATTAGAGCTAGGACATCTTATTGAATAGGAGTTTTTATAATAGAATTTAATTGTTAAAGATAGAAGAGTATTTATATGCTATTAGATAAATATATAAAAAATTAGTTTAGGATTTAATTTAGTATCTATTTGGGTTTATCCATTCATGTTCATGAAGTCTATTTAAGGGTGTTAAGTTCTAGGGTTTATTAAGCTTTTATGTTTGGGAATATTGAAATTGTTGCCCACATGCTAGTATGAGGAATCTCTATAGATGTATATTTATTTTTATCTTTCATTTCACTATTATTTGCATTCTTTTATTTTCTCTTCTTTATTTCTATTAATTCATGTCCACTCTAATTGTTTGGTGCCTTAACTCTAACACCTTCATTATGTCCAGCTTGTTTTAATCTTATGATTTATATTTTTGTGATACTATGAAACTTTTATATACAATAGATATTGCACAAACCTCCAAATACTTGGTTGTCCCAACCATCATTGTCAATTGGTTAACCACTATCATTTTCACTTCATATATGACCATTTTAAGAAATTCTTACTTAGAAGTGTCTCACAATTGTTAGGGAATTTTGCATGAACCAGATCAACCAACCTTTTTCATATTCTTGTATTCGGCGTTCAACATGTTCAACATCAGCAGCTTGCCTCAGGATACCTTCTGTTTTCACTCCTAGAAATTAAAGTTTTCATATCAGCACAAATTAATAGGAAAACAACAAGTTATATACGACTATAATATGAGTGACTACAACCAAGTAAAACATAAATTATAAAGAATTATGCAATGTATGTAATAAATCCTAAAAGGAATTCTCTGTTATGATGTGGGCTTTGTCCCACATTGGATTCACACCCCAATGTGGATGGGTATATAAGTGGGGGGTCAATCCTTCACCTTTGACCTTGGTTTTGGGTGAAGTTAGGACTCCCTACTTATGTGCCTAACAATATGGTCCGAACTACCGGATGGACCTTCCACGGAACGGGGGTGGGGCGTAGACCCGCCGGGGATAGACCCACCGGGGGTATGAATGCCGAGGTGGCGAGGAGGCCCTGTCGTGGTGGTGAGGGCTCGTCGTGGTGGTGAGGCCCCGTGCTCCAGTCCGTGGACGTCCGGTTTGAAGGGGGATGGATTGTTATGATGTGGGCTTTGTCCCACATTGGATTCACACCCCAATGTG